>VZUA01059153.1:0-18102 GCA_013401035.1 Horornis vulcanius
GGCCAGGAGCTGGATTCAATGATCCTGGTGGGTCACTTCCAACACAGGGTGTTCTGTCATTCTGAGATTTTCCTCCACTCCCAGTTTGCCCCATCCCTGTTGTAGCCCCTCCCTTTCTCTCCAATCTCCAGCACAGGACAGGGAATACCCCCAGGACAGTCTGGTTGTTATCAAACACAACTGGTGTGTGTATACCCTGCTCACAGTGGGCTTGTACTCTACTCTCTAACCTGTTACCACATTCCTGCTGCTGCTATTCCCTCACTGCTTCATTTCCAGTGTTCACACTTTCCCTCGGCTGCCCAGAAGCAGCCGGCGCTCAACTCCAAAGTGCTCCTGCAGGAACAGCCAGCTGGTCTGCCACAAGGAGTGCAAACACTCCAGGGCATCAGCTACACCTCTGACAAGAGAGGGCATTGCCAGGGACAAGGGAAAGACCCAGCAGTGGAAACACTGTAGGAATGAATTTTTACTCCTGAAGAAAAACAAAGACTTGCAGATCGTGTACTCCTCCCATTGTCATCACCTGTGTAAGGACACTCTCCTTCAAAACACAAATTCTCCATCACACACAGGATTTCCTTTTTTTAAGTCCAAAAACTTAGTCCATTTAAAAGTTGAAACTCTAAAATTTGCTTCTGTCTACCACAGTAGCTGGAAGGAGCCTGCCAGGCTCAACAGCTGGCTGGCGAACTGCTGAGGAGCTGAAGGTGATGCCCATCATACCAACAACAGAAGCAAAAAACACAAGTATTTCTTGGATCTTGTGAATACATTCTCTGAAACAGTTTCACCTCATTCCTGTATGCATACTGCCTGGCACAGCAGGGCTCTGGCCCATGGCTACAGCTCCTGGGACTCTGCTCCAAGGACTATTTCCCCAAACACTGATTATCCAGATTGCCCATTTAATTGTCCTCTGAAGTGGCCTCACCAGACACACGGCCACACAGCACTGCACTGGGAAGGGGAAAAACCTATGGAACACTGAAGAGCAAGGAAATTTGGTTTATTGTTTGCAGGCCCCTAAACCACCAGGCATCTTTAGTTCCACAGGGCAGAAGGGAGATTGCCATCCTATATCCTGCCAGCCGGACACCAGTCCTGGATTGTCCCAGCTGGAGGCTCCCTACAGCCAGCACTGAGCTCTTGCACCCAGACAGAGATGCTGATCAACCATCCACAGGGTTGGGAACTATGGAAAAGGAAATGGGAAAAGACAGTCCAGACTGGCTGAGATACGCAGCCATGTGCCACCTTCCTGGCACGACAAGGGCAGGGGAATGCAGGAGGAAGAGGCAAAATGGAAGGAGTAAAGTTATTTTTTCCATTGTAGGGTGCTGGAATACCTCATATACTAACTAACAGTCTAAGAGGAAGCACTCCTCCAAAAAGCTACATCTGTTCTACATGCATCCCCAGCTATAGCTTGGAAAAGGAACAGGCAGAATTTCTGAAATAGGATAATGGATATAACAATGAACCACAAAACACCAAGAATTAGTGCCAGCATAGGCAACCTGTGAAAAAATGATGTTAAATGTTTGTGCCACAACCAGCTAAGAACATATGCCAAGTCACAAAGAGCATGGAACAGGAAGATGACGAAAACCAAAACCAAAAAACCCAACTGAACAAAGGACATTACCCAACAGCAGCACTCACTTGATCCACACAGCAAAAGCCAGAGCTCAGCTGTTTCAAAGAGCAGAGAGGCTCCTGTGGCTTCCTGTCACCTCAGAGGTATCACCCCAACATCCCCTCCCGAGGAGGTATGAAACAGAGTCAAGGAAAGCATGGCAAAATCAGCAGAGCTGCACTCAATTTAATTCTGCGCTAACAAACTCCTGGAGTCTGTAATTCTGTGGACTGTGAGGAATGATAAACTACTAACCTGGATCACAGCAGTGCCCACCCACACAGAGAGAGACTCCCAGAAAAAAGGAGAGAGGAGTCCTGGGGCTTTGGACGCAGTAGCAGCATTAAATGAGCTCTCACACACCATTTCCCAGTCCAAGTTGCAGAGATGTGGTTCAGCACATGTATTGGGATATGTCTGTTTCTGTTTAAATTTTTAATAGGTAAGCATCAATACTAATCCCTCAGAACTTCTGGATTGTGTCCTCATGTTAATTAAAACTGAATTCAAATAGAGACTTGAATCCAAAAGGGATACACAAGAGCAGACTACACCCAAAACACTTACACACATTCTACGCCTCTACTGATGTTCTGTGTAAAGTATTTAACACACTATAGGGAGAAGATCTGCATCCACATGGGGATTTATTTACATTAATTTCTTTAAACAAACCAACAGCCCTGGTTTGAAGAGGCCTCCATCCATAGCAGTTTGCACAGACAAGCAGTGGGCTGTGGTTCTGGGAACAGTTCTGAAGAGCCAAATGTGATTTCATTTGTGCTTCATCGGCAGTGAGCACAGGCTGACCCAACACAGCCTCCTCCTCAGGCCCAGCCACACACATTTCCATGTCCCAGTCTGACACTGGATCTACTGGTCATGGAATCACTGAGTGAATGGGATCAGTTCACCAATTCAAACAAGAGAAAGCAAGAGAAAGACAAACATTTCCAGGCTCAGCACCCTGAGAGCTCATCCTGCAGCAGGGAATCACCAAGCAGCCACAGGAGAGGAGGGAGAGTGGAGTGGGACCTCACCTGTCAGGGCCAGCTCCAATCAGATAAAACACAATTTTCAGTGCGCCCAGACTGCTGTTCATGTACACCTCAACCAACACAAGCAGCACTGGTGCCAGAGCAGGCCTGGCCTGGGAGCCTTCCCTGCAGCACTCAGCTGCTGCTCAGACATTCACACTGAGCTGGGCTGACTCAAACCCAGAAGGGTTGGATTAAACGACTTTTTCCTCTACTCAGATCAGTCCCCACACCTGATTCATTAAACAGCCACAGAGATGCTTGTACCGGGAAGTCTGAGGACAGCAAAGCAGGTCAGGGAGGGCAGAGCTGCTCTGATTAGTAAAACTGCTGGTTTGGAAGCAGCCTGAAACACTGAGACAGAAACCAAAATTGCCAACCTGAGGACAAAACTGTGAACATGCTGTTTAACTCACAACTGGCTAGAGATGAATGCAGAACAAAGCAGAACTCTTGCCAGGTGATGTAATCTACTGTGTTTCTTGCATCTCTTCCCATATGCACAGTTCTGGTTTATTGCAGTTGCTACAATGTTTTTAAAACTAAAAAGCCTGACAAAAAAAAAGGGAACTTACAAATACTTATTATCCAACACTGTTAGCAAATCATGCATTAAATGAGATTTTTGCTTTGGTTTATAAAGGAACATGTGTTATGGAAGGCTGTGCTATGAAGGGCTCAACTGCTCAGATAAGTGGGGCTGTTTTGAAATGGAGGTTTTTTTCTAAGTTCAGCTAACTGCAGTTGGACACAGAATATTTGTGAGACGCCAGTTCTAAATGCACTGGGCCAAGCGTGTAAGGAAACAGAGAAATTGGATCTCTAACAGTAATACCCAAACCCTTCACTAACATCCAACTTCTTACAGAGTAATTCCCAAGACACAAAAAGATCTGTTTCTGATGTTTCCAAAAGCAGCTGTCAGGGTAGAAGAGAGTGTTCAAATTTCACACAGGCATCCAAAACCACCCAAAACATCCCCAAGAAATAGGCATTAATGAAAACAGTGCATTGCCAATGTCTTTATTCAGATGCATGGACCTAGAGTGATCACACAGAGTCCCTTGGAAAGGGACACAAACTCAGATTTCAGTGACCATCATCACACCCTGCCGAGTGAAACAGCCTCAAAAGAGATGAGCTGAGAGTGTTCAAACCTCTGATCCCCCCTGCACACACACAGACAAGCAGAGAGACACAAAGTAAATTAGCACTTCCTTTCACACCCTGCTGCCCTAAATACAGACACCTCCACAAGTACCTGCCACAGCTCAGGGATCCAGGACACCATCCACGACTGTGAATTCCTAGGAGACAGAAAACCTAAGCTCTCAGTCTTTTCCCCCTTCAGGCTTAAATCACCTAAAATAACAGGCAGGCTGGGAGGGTCTTCTGCTGCTCTCATTGTGCTCCACTCAGATTGGTGGAGTTTAGGCTGCTAAAAATCACAATTCCCCAGTAACATTTCACAGTGCACAACTTGGTGCTGGCATGCTCCCAGCAACCCTGAAGATATAATTAGTGCTGGGTAGCCACTGTGACTGTTTTCCTCTTCTGCAGCCCCTGCAGATGGAACACAAACAAAACCATCTTCCACCTCCTCTTTTATTTCCCATCTCCACCAAATGCTTTTTGGCCTCTGTTTTATGGGAAATGGACAGGCCAACTCTAAATTAACTTCTCCACATCACTTGAGTAATTCCACCCATTTTAATACACAAAGCTCCCTTGGAGAGATTATACAATAATATAGATACAGCAGAAGGAGAAAGAGGGAGAGGATCAAAAGTTTGAAAAATTCTTGCATTTGGCCATACCAAGTGTAAAGCAGAGCTATTTTTGAACTACTTTGTGCTTCTCTACATTAAAAACAATGACAGAAACTATAAAAATGTGTTATTTTTTTCCTGCTTCATATAGTACAGAAAAGTAAGAAAAGCTAAGACAGAGTCAGGCTGCAGAGTGTAGAAAATCATCACTGGTACTTTCAGAATAGGAAGGATACATTGGAAAGGAGGTAAGATCATATCATGAATAAAAGAACCAGACATCCATCACACAGGCCTCAGCTCCAACCCTGCTTTCTCAAAGATTTTCAATTTTATTTTTCACACTTCTCCAATTTGAAACAAAACAAAAACCAAGTATAAAAATACTTTCCAGTTGCCTGCCTAAAAGGTGCCACTCAGACAAATCCAGGTCTGTCCAGTGCTTCCAACATAACTTCGTTTAATGGTCTTAAAACAACAATGCAAGCAATATAAAAACCAAAGCACACCTCATCACTTCTACAAACACAATTCAGTTAAACAAAGGGAATATAAAAGCTTTCATCAAAAGTCTTCCAATCAAGGGGAAGATGTTAAGCTGCCCAGGGTACCTTAAAACATTGTATTTACCAGACTCTGAAGTTAGCCTCAGTCTAAACAATTCCTCTAATCTAGAATTTTGTTTGCTTCTACGTAGGAGAGTAGTTGCTAAGTATCTTTAGTCTACAATTTATGCTTCAAATTGGAACATAAAACATGTAAATGCCATATATATGTTTGCCAGTTTTATTAGTGTCTCATCTGGAGAGCTTCATTCAAGTAAGTAGCTATTCTGAAGCCACCAGAGACTCATACTAAGGACTACTCACATGAGTGAAAATCTGCATAAGAAAGCCCTTAGTTCATAGTCCAAGAATTTAAACTGTAGTTAAAGGTGTCATGGGAATTACACCACCATTTTAATTAAATGCTGTAAGATCTTGCAGACAGACTCAAGATTAGCACCATCTGTTTTGGTTACAGTGCCTCATTTCACTACATCATCCTCACACAGGAACGAAATATCATGGCACACTCCACTCCAGCCATTTAAATACCAGATAAAAGTTATGTCATGTTGATACACTTCACCAGGAAGGAAGGACAAAAGGACAAGGACAGGGGGACTGAAAACTACTCTGTAACAATCTGCTGCTTGTGGGGGAGGCAAACACCATCCCCTCTCACAGTGAAATGAAGTACTTAGTAACATGTGCCTGTCCCTGTTAAGTGAATTGAAAGAATAGAGGAGACTGCTTAACTAAAAAATTCGTTTTCTTCACAGCTTTACAGACTGTTTGTACACCCCGAGAGAGGTTTCTATTCAGCAAAACTGAGCAGTGCCAGCACCTGTCCACAGACATTCCCCATCTTTTCTGCTGGGTCTGAAGATCTCTAGGGTTTGAAAACCCACAGCAGGCTGACCATCTCAGTCCTGCAGAGTCTCCTGAAATCAGATCACTGAACTACATATTAACGTTCTCCTCTTTATGCTTTCCAGCTTAAAAAAGCAAGGAATGGTTTGTGTTCCCTTCCCTCAGGGCTTATCCCTTCTGCCCTCTAAGAGGGAGGGATCACATGGCAGTGCAGAGGCCTTGCATGCACTGAATGAGCTTCAAAAGGACATTTCTGTAAGGCCAAGTATTGCCATAACTGCACAAAGTCCTCCAAACTTGCTCTGCAATCAAGAATAGACAAAAAATAGAGCATCAAAAAAATAGCTAATTCTGAAATGGGTGTCCCATGGCCAAAAACCCACCATGCCATGGTTTGTTCTTCAGAGCTCAGCTCTCAGCCTCAGCCCTCTTAGTATGCAACTGAGCAGCAGCAGAATGACATGTTTGACTTTAATCCTCTCCCTGCATAAGCACACAGTCAAGTGGCTGGAAAAAAAAAAAAAAAAAAGGATAAAGGGCAGCCACTAACAAGCTTTTTAAAATGAAGGATGAAAAAATTACCCTTTTTTTGGTTGTTATTCCTTTGCCCTTAAAACCAACGTGAAAGTGAGCACGCCAGTGCATGCAGCACATGTGCCTGGCACAGCTTTCTGCGGGATAAATCCCTGCACACCAAGCTGCCTCCTTCCCTCATGCCCCCTGGAACAGATTATTTAAATGCTCCTACTCCAGAGCTGTTTGTGACAAGCAACAGTGTCAGGGCATTTGTGTGTCATCTTTTACCTCTGCCAAGTCTCAGAGAAGGATACAGCTGTAACCAAAATCCTGTTATCAGATATCTCCTCGATGGACTTCTGTACCTGGGGACATCTGACATCCCATACCACAGTATCGAAGACCAGAAAACCAACGCATTTCTAAAATAATAGATTTCACATTATTAAAAGCCACAAACTAACAGCATTAGCTCTTATGCCTAAAATGTAAACAGCAGTGACAGAAATAAGGTACTTTTTTACCTCTTTCTCCCCAGTGTGAGGGTGACTTTGCCCACAAAGGAGAGGAGGAAGCCAGGAAGATTAATTGCTTCTTTCAAAGAAACAAAAGTCAGACCCATCTCAAAAAGAATTTGAGGTGGCAACCAAGTACCATCTTTCCCAGTGGAAAATACAAAAGGACTCCAATACTAATGCTCAAATTTCAGCAGCTCTGGCAGATGCAGGAGTTACCAACAAAGGCTTTTTGAGTGGCAAGCATGAAAGAAAGAGCAATCTGGTAAAAGCACCCAAATTGCTGATACGGATCCAAACCCTCACAGAATTTGAAGGTTAAATACTAAAGTAGATGGCTACAATCAAACACAGCAGAAGGAAAATGAGCACACACTGACACACTGAAAAAGTATCTTCTTCCAGTCCACCACAAAAAGAGGTTGGCAAAACAAAACCAAATGTGAGAAATTCTTATGAAAGAAACAGAAGGTGACACAGAAATTGAGGCCATTACAATTCATCTGTAGCTCTGCACGTTCATCACAAACTGCAGCTCTTGTTTCACAACATCAAAATCAGAACAATTACAGGAATAGTCAAAAAAATATATATTCCATATAGTTAAAAATCATTCCAAGGATTAAGCCTGATTGGTTTACAAGAGGGAAACTGAGGTTCTCTAAGGAACAGCTGCTGGTTTTCTTCCAGATAGCAAAATAAATTAGCAGAATGCAAACCAAAACGAGGAGGCTGAAATTTTTGCATCAGGATAAAAGCTTATGTACTCGTTTAGAATTTGTCTACAAAACATCTACCTGGTTCAAGAAACCTCTCAATCAAATAGACAGAGAGCCTGGGAGATTAATCAAGTAAAGTTCAACTATATCCACTTTAGCAAATCTGAGAGGCCAAACACTGGCCACTACTAAAACAGGACACTTTGGTGGAATTATGATTCCACAACACTGTTCCATGCCCCTTCATTTAGCCAGGTACCAAGAGGTACCTTGGAAATCTCATCAGCACATAGACAGCACTCAATGGTCACACTCAGAGCTGCCATCCTCAGCCAGAACCAAATGTCCACATATTAGTCATTCAGGACTAACTGCAAAAATGCTTAAAATCATTTAAAAACAATAAAGAATTAAAGAGGAAATTTTTGATAAAAGACCTCTGAGTTACATCAACATCTTTCACCTTCAGTGAAGGCTTTGGTTCACATATCTGCAGCCCTTAACTAATGCAGCAAATTCAGAACATGTTTCCACGCTAGTGCCTGGCTCAGCAGCTCCCCTCCACTGCCAAGGCTGTAACCCTGTTCATCAGAGATGGGAAAGGATAACGTGATAACCATGGCTGGAAGTCAAAAGGACTCAGTCATCACTTGAAAAGATACACTCAAGACACAAACATAAGGAAACAGAAAGATGGCAGCAGCACTGTCCCAGGTCAGCGTGGGAGTGAGACTCACACAGGCACTTCCACACACGTGTCGTGCTGGCTCTTGCACCAGCACAGCCACACAAAAAGGGAAGCTGCTGCACCAGAATCCCATCACCAGGAGTGAGAAAGGGAATGGGAAAGCCAATCTGCACAACAAAACTGAACAGGCAGGAATCTGGGGTTCAGATGCACAAAACATACCCATGTCCAAACACCTACCCAGCAAAGCCATGACAGCCACAAGTAACAAGGCACGACTGGGTTTGCTTTGGTTTGGGTGTTATTACTGGGAAAAGGGGAAGAAGTGGACTTGATCTTGGAGCTCTTTTCCAGCCTTATTAATTCTACACGGAATGAAGTTTACCCATGGCAGAGCTGAACTTTTACCCCTGTAGGCTGTATGGAAGCACACAATGCCTGGAAGCAAAAGGCCATCTCCAAGACAAAAGACTGAAGGAATTGAAGAAATTCTTTTCATATTACCAAACCCTGGCTTTAGGTAGTGACCCGCTCCACAGCTCAAGTCACAGACACTATTTTACACAAAGTCATCTCTGAGTTCTCCGTCACTTCATCCAGTTTCTTCACAAAAGGGAATCAATTGTATTTTAACTTCTGAGTAGATGGTTGAGAACAGATAATAAAATGAAAACTACCACTGCAAACTTTAATAGCACACAAAAAAAAAAAGCAAATAAAGATGCAACTTGCCAGCAGCCATAGCCTCCCTTGTTTTCAGACAGGGTGAATTATGAGGTTTGCAAGTCCCCTTCAGAAAGAATCAGAACTGACTGCCCATTTTCCAGGTTTAAAAGTCCCATCTTGGAGAAAGCTGGACTACAGAAAAACAGTCCAGCACAAGAAAAAAATGACAAAGGCAAATCTGTAAGAAAACAAAGGAATCTTCTCTATTCTTCCCAAATTTAACTTTCTTTTCTAGATTTTTTTTAACTGAAAGAGGAAGGAAATGTCAAACATCAGAGTCATACAATGGACTATCAGCTGTTTCCCAAACCAAGTAATCTGACATATGGGCAGAAAAAGACTGGGGGGAGGGTGGGCTGGAGGAAGTAACAAGCCGAGCAGAGTAAACTTTGGCACAGTGAGTTAAAGAATGTGGTTGCCTTTCTTCCATTACACAAAAAGCTGCACCGAGGACTCGGAACATTCCCGTGCCCCACATCTGAGCAGCACAGCAGCTCCCGCGGGTTTACAGCTGGGTCCCTCCCTGCCCTGCCCTGCCCAGCAAAGCTCGGTTTTAACCCATGCCCATCCCTGCCCTGCACACCTCGCTCCCTTCCCAAAGGGGCCCATCCCAGGCTCCTGCTCTGGGACAGGGAGGCAGGAACAGCACATGAATCTCATCCCCCAGCCCTGGTTCTTCATCCCTGTCCTCATCACTGACACCCAGTAATGCCCAGCTTGTCAGGAGCAGCCAAAATCCCTCAGCCCTTCAAGACCCACCACCTGGAGAATCCTGGTGTATGAATCTTCTGTAGTATGGAAAGTAAATAAAGCCACTACATGACTGGTCATGTCGATTCACTTCGCAGCTCTCTCACTGTCATTCCTGCAAAGATGAGAACCCAGCACCTCCTGCCAGAAGGGAACTATGGAAATTTGCAGAGAACTCCAGTCAAAATTTTATTAAAATACACACAGAAAATTAAATAACCAGAAACACTGGGCTAAAACCGAAAGCAGCTCTTTCAGAATAAAGTAACTTAACCAATTAACCTTTTCTCTCAGCAAAGAAATTACTTATTTATAAAAATACTTGACATGACCACTACAAAATATTCCTGGAATTAATCTTGTGTCTCACCAGAGCTGCCTACAAATCCAGTAACATTGTAGACATATAATGAAGTGAGACTCAAAAATCCAACACTAAGAGACTACAGATATACTAAATTAGGTTTGAAAACTTCTCAGTAAACTAGAGACTCCTATAAGTAAAAAGTCAGGAGTCTATAATGTAAAAAAATCAACACATTTTGAAACTTACGTCTCATAGCTGTCAGCTATGAATGCATCATTATCAAAAACTGGAAGTTTGCCAATGCCTGGTCAATAGGTAAAGAAGAGTTTTCCTTTAAATTTTGCTTTAAATCCTCTGTTCTCACAAAATATTGTATTTTATGGGCAAATATGGAGTCATAAGAACAGGCAACCACAAGGCCCTGACCACAGCATAGCTATTTTAAAGCTAAAAGATGAATGAAATAAAGTTTTACTGAACAAGCTTTAAATTTCCTTCTCTAAGACACGGATTGTGGTTACAAAGCCACTTTGATCTCCGTTCAATCCACACCACTGCCAAAACCTGGTGGGGAGAGAGGAATGAGGGGAACAGAGCTGCCTTGGGAGAGAGAAGGGAGAAGAGATTTTCACTAGGTCAGTTCCACACTCCAGGCTTAAATATGAATTTATGGGCCTTTCTGGAGTCACCAAGGCATGGAAGAGTGAACAGGGAGGGACAAAAATGAAAGAGGAGGGGGGAAAAAACCCCAAATTTTTTCCTCCGTAATTATAATTTTCATAAACAATAATATACCAAGCTGCAACACTGGATGATTAAAGAAAGCTGAGGTAAGTGCCTCACAAGAAGTGATACAGAAATACATGTGTCACATCTTATTACTTTTGTAATTTTAGAAGCCTGGCCATTTTTCTCCATTTTCATGAGCTGATTAAATACATTCCTTAATATAGGGACAAGGTCATTGTGTATGTTTGAGCTCATCTGTGTTAGTCACGTAAATATAAATATTGCCTCAGGGTACCTTATACAACAGCACCACACAATAAAATTCCCCATCTCAAAGAAACAAAAGCGAGGATGGCACTAAAAGCTCCAGCCACATTTGCACATGCACTGCTGCAATTCTGCTCATGGATTAAGCCACACATGACTCAATGAGAAATAATGTATTTTTACAGATTAAGGTAGAAAGTGAGAGTCAGAATTCATCAAAATTAATCAAAATTCACAGCACAAGCCAAAGGAAAGACAGCTTAAAGCTTTTACATTTGTGAGTAAGGCAGCTCCTTACTACATGAGGAAATGTTGAGAACCCCCCCAATGTGAAAAGCTAAACTTCCTCCCTGATATCAGAGCAGGTTCTGCTCAGCCCTCATTATCATTTTGCGGGGCTGGGATCACACTAATGCACAGCTCTGTAACAAGCTGGGTCACAGCAGGAAACAACACAAGCTGTCATTCCCAGTATCCCAGTCCCCTGATCCCCGCGCTGTGCGCTCACCCCACTGCTGTGCACATGGAACCCAACACCAGCTTTTAGTCATATTTTGAGGTCTGCAGAGGAGAATATTTTTATTAGCTGGTTTCTCTTTAAAACTACCAGTTGATGTCAGGGAACTCAAGGAAAGAGGATCTATTTTTAAAGCAATACTTTGAGCTCAGAATGAAAGTGGTGGAACAGCCTTGTCTGAGGAACAAAGATGCCCCCATGTAAACATACACTCCTTATAAGCAAATCTGGATTTGGGTTGGGATCTTCTGTTGGAAACACTTGTGCACTTTTAAAACTGGCAAGTTAATACTAAAACAAGCATGTTTTCAGTCAGAGCAGTATTTTTGCTTATTATTTGTGTTACTATGGCACCAACAAGATGCAAATGCCACCGTGACAGACTCTACACAACGAAGTGCACGACTCACCCACAGAACAGTAAATGAACACACACAGACTCCCAAGTTTTGTATAAACTGTGCTTGTCAGCCTTAACAACAGTGGGAACAGCCCAACCACCTATCCAGTGTTACTGGGTTGTGCAGAGGATCCCACTCAGGTAAAGGGGTTTTGTAGGCCTGTGGACATCAACCGTCACCTTCCACAGCTACGATGGAATGACAAAAAACCAAAGAACATAAATTTGTAATGAGGTGATTCTGGCATACACTGGAGCCAGCACTCAAGGAAAAATAAAAGGCAGAGAGGGAACAGGTGTAACAGCAGGGACACAATGAAGAAATGCAGCAAGGTGCCAACCATTCCAGTCAAGAGATGTGAGAAAAAAAATTTGTAGGAGCATCCCTGCTCCGATCAGAGCAAAACCCAAACCCTGATAAAAGTGTGCTGCCACAACTAAGGATGCAAAAGCAGACTGGGGCAGATGGGGAGGTGGGTGTCATTCCACAGTGAGATCAAGGAAAGTGGAGGGAACAGGTGCATTCTCACCCAGTGAACAGGAAGATTCAAACCAGCCCAGGTGTTCACCCCATCACAAAGTGCAAAAGCCCGCTGTTGCGGAGGGATTGGTATTTAAAAGCACTGCATCTGCATACACACATATCCTTTCATGTAATGCTTCTGAGAGCTAGAAAAATGAAAAAATTAAAACAAAATCCATAAAGATTCCTTCTTCATCTAATGACCAAAGTTACTCAAGTTAACACACTCAGCAAATATATCTCATATGCACCACGCTTATTTTTTTCCACCAAAGATCAAACCCTTCAGTTTCTTTAGATTTTCTTCAAAAGAACTGCATTGTCCAGAAGGAAAATAATAGAAGAAAGGATTAAAAAGTTCTATCTGTAGATCTTTCTTTATTCTTTCATACGAGGAAGCGCTCTCAGAAGAAGGCGAAAAAATTCAAGATCAAATGAGTCAGGGTGGGGAGGGTGTTTCAGAACTGGGGTTATGATGTCAATTCTGTATTAAAAATGTAGAAAAAATAGAAAAATCTATTTCCAGACAGTGTAACAGTAAATTAAAATTCTTGTTCCTAAGGTGTAGCTACCTACGATTTTTTTAACACATCACCCTGATATTTGAGTATTAATTTTCTTGTGTTGATGTTCCCAACAGCCATCACACCACCAGACTCAGTGCCACCAGAACCAGGACCGAGTCTCTGGGAAAGGATTCCCAGCCCACAGATATGTGCACATTCACAAGATACTCAGGATTTCAAGGAAACTTAATTAAAATATTTCTTAGTGATTAGCTTGGGCACACTTAGTCTGAGCTCCTGCACCTCCCATTTTATTTGGGGATATTCCAGAAAGGTTGGTTATCCAACAGACCCCTCAATTCCCCTCCTGAAGCTGGGCATGCTGGCTGGACATCACTGTCCATCTTCACAAATCTGGGTATGTTCTCTTCAAACCCTCTCCCTGGCACATCCCATTAAACTGTCAAATACTCTGACAGGACATAATAAAAACCTACCACTGCAGTGATTTAAAACCCGAAGTAATCTTTTACTAGCAAGAAGTGAGCAAGCTTTCTAATGCCATCTCTCTACTTCTGTCTTGTTACCTAATGAAACTCAGGATAAAGATAAGTAGAGAATCAAATACTTGTGCACAACTTGAGAGGTTAATTCAATTTCTTAATTATTTATGCATGTAAATTCACACCTACATAAAATTCCAAACAAGCAAGACAGACACTGTGCAATGCTGTAAGATCCAGCATGCCAAAATCCCAGCCCACTGCTCGGAGCACTGCATTTATGAAAACACAACAAGCGAGGACTACTGGTTAATTCACTACTACTGAAGGCATTGAGCAATCAACATTTACTATGAAGTCCTTACTGACAATTATGCAACACCAAGGAACAGCTCACAGCAGCCTCTGCAACCCTCACTTTCTGATGCTATGAGGAACCTTTAGGAGAATAATCCAAATGCCACCTCAGGTTGCTTTAATTCCTTTCACTTTATTCTGGAAACACCAACAAAAATCACTGATCAAAGGGGACAACTTCTGTTCCTGGATGTGAACTGCAAAAAGCAACAGTAGCAATGGCCTTCACTGTTTGTAACTTTGCCTTTTAAGTAAGAATAAACACAATTCCCACTGCCTTGGACCCTTCTGGCACCAGGTTTCTGTAGGAATGCACTTGTACAAGAACATGGGACATCATTCATAGCAGCTTCTATAATCTGGGCTCACTTCCCAAGAACACAGTCATGTCTTATCCAGCATGAAGATTCCTACAGTACCAAATCTTTCTACCCGATGAAAGCTCCTCCAAATTTCAGGTCATTCCTGACACCCTCGGCTGTTCTCTCTCCAGCTCCAGTATATCCAATGTTATGCAGCTTCACCCCAATTTCCCAAGACTGACTTGTGCTTTTGGATCCACCACGGCAGTAAAGCCAGATAGTTGAGGAAACATCTTCATGCAAGCCCTCGCTGTTACATGAGTAACCCTTACTCACAGGAAAAGTTAAATTAATTTCAGTAAGACTACTTTTATGATTAAGGATTATTCACAGGAAGACTGCTTGCCAGCTGAGGCTGAAGTTTTAATACAAAGCATATTACCTCAGAACATTTTGTCTCTAAATAGTTATTAGACAGCTCTTAATTAGTATTTAAATAAACTGGCCCATACAATGGCTTATTAGATACTGTTTATCAAAACAGACATTCTTTTCAGAAGCAACAGCAGACATTTTGACTACAGCAACAACAGAGTGAGGATAAATATAATTTCTCCTACTGCTGTGCTAGGAACAGCAAACTCAGACAGAAAGCGTATTTTTAATGAGCAAGGCTATTATTCCTAGCAGATTAAACAAGTAATTATTTGAGGAGTACTCTGATGGCAAAGATGCAAACCGGCCCTTCCATCACCTTACTGGGAAAGGCTCCACGCTTAGGGCAGGGCTGGGGATGTCTTTGTGCAGGCTGGCTGGGGGTTTTTGCCTGCCAGAGCACACCAACATTAACCCATTTTCCAGAGCAGAGCTGGATCCCCGCACTGCTGGAGAACACACACACACAGTGGTGCTGCCAAGCACTGCAATCCAGAGGGACATCCCATGGAACCCAGCTCTGCCAGCCCAACACCACCCCCAGCACCTGCACAGTCAAAGGGAACTTTAAAACCTTCACTTCAGACCGTGCCCCCCCCCTCAGGTGACACAATGTGAGCCCAGAGTACTGAGGGCTCCACAGTTTCTGGATGTCACTGATAAAAGAGAATCAGTTACTAAAAGCTTTTAGAAAACACTTCCCATCAAGAGATTCAGAAGCAGCAAAGGCTCCTAACCTCTCTAGCGTGTCTACAGTTGGCAGAAAAATAGAAATCATGAATTGCTAAACCAACCCAAATCCACCACAGCAACCAGACAGAGCTGGCACAGAGCTCTGGCTTCTCCAGGGCAGGGAGACAGCATTCCTGCTTCCACAAAACAAATGTCTGAGGTAAGAAATATTATTTAACCATGAACAAACAGTATCAAGATAGACTATAATTATTTCAGAACTGTAATTCTCCAGTCACAAACATTTCTTTGTGATTCACATATAAAACAAAGCCTGCAATTGAAAAACCCCCAACTTCTAATAGCAGAATCAATTTTCAAAATATTTGTAATCTATCTTGCTCCTAAAGAATGAATGGATTCCCACCAAGTAGTGATTTAGATTTTGTTCTCTTACACTGAAAAAGTAAATGATTAGCAAAGGTTTCTCTAACTGCTAATCCAGACTACTGTAGCTTTAACACTTCATAAATTTTGAAATGAATATAACAATCTGAGGTTAAAGGGTCAGTAGTGCTGGCCACGTATTTCCAGTCAGTTTTTATTTTCAATATCTTTCTCTGCTACATAAATCCCAAAAAAACTAACACAATATAAAATAAATCTTCCTAATAGTTTTCATATAGGCTGTATTTAAAAAATACTACTACTTGATTCCTTTCTTTTTTGGCAGAGCCAGAATACAATAAAAAAGAGTTTCTTATACAGCACCACATTAAGGCAGAGATACCTCCCACAAAATTACATGGGAGATTAAAGGGTTGCACATTAAACTCATTATTATTAAAGCCACTTGCAAAAGAATTTTGTTACATTTATTTCAGTGATATTGCACACCCATTTAAAATTGAACATTTCCCTAGCCTAGTCAGGTGGGAGAAAAAAAAAGGCAACCAAACCACAATAACTACGAAATAGCTTCACTTATAATTTATGCTAATTGCATGCCAACAATTATTTTTACCAGTGACAGATTTGCAGATTGCAATTGCAGGAGAAGTTCCGCCTCTCCAAACACACACTCCAGTCTGCATTAATGAACGGGGACTTCACAACTCTTGCGAGGAGCAAACCCTCCACTGCCTGCCTTCCACAATCAGATACGATTGTTCCCTTTATGCTTCCCGGTTTATTTTCCTCCCTGGCTAAGAGCAGCGTAGTCAAAATCACCATAACAATCCCCCAAATCACCCTTCCTGCATCTCGATACATAGAGCACTGCTACATATTTATCAATATTACTACTTGCCTTCAAACTGAAGCACCGATACAAACTTACATAACGTAAGAGTTCAATAAAAACCCAAAGAAATAAATGTATCGTTCTCGCAGAACAAGCTCTTGGGACGGTATTGCAGCAGCCAAAGTCCACGGCTCTTGTCCCAGATTCTTAAAAGGTACGAGCAAAATACACACCAAATACATGGAGATTAAAATTAAAAAAAAAAAACAAAAACAAACAAACAAACAAAAAAAAACCTGAAACAAAATAACAAATATACTACAACGAAGTTAAAAAGCATAAAGCAAAGAGCTTGATCATTTGCATTTCTAAGTAATTTCCTTTTTTTCCCCCTCTCCTTATTTTCATAAGGGAGCTAAAAACAATCTCTTCCGTTCTATCAGAACATATGCACCCACCTCCAATTCTGGCAGAGCTCTGCTGCGGGGAGGGGGCACCCACCACAACCCTTTCACACATGCTACCCCCAAAGTTGCATCACAAGGTTTTAACTCCACCACACCACGCACTGAACAAGTCCCTCCTCCCCTCCGACATTATCCCTGTAGCACTGGAAGGCTCCCGATGATCCAGCAGCCCTCTCGCTCACTCAGCTGTTGCCCAGCCAGAAGGGATAATGCTCCTGTGCGTGCCAGGTAAAATAAAGCAAGGTATTTCCAAATGACTTTGCCATTACGCGCAAATTGTTTTCGTATTTTGAATTTAAATTGTCAATATATAGCCAGGCAAAACTGATACCATGATTTCTGCAACACTAAACCAAGCAATCGATGTCGGAAGTTCCCAGTAAGATGGGCAGACGGCATCTATGCAAACAATCCGACACATTACTGTCAACCGCTGTTGTCCTTCAGAGAAGAAAAAATTAAAAGGTTGGGGTTTTTTCTTTTTAACCTCTTGCCCCCGAGCACGATGTGTGCAAAGAGGAGAGCAGGCTGTAACAGCAGCTGACACGCCGTCACAGGAGCCCAGAGCTAAGTCCGACAGACGATCACACTACATGAGCGTTCGTTGCTGCTGAAATGGCGTTTGTCATTGTGAGAGGAGAGAAAACCTCCCGGTTCGGTGGCACAAAGCGCACAGGGCACGGAGTGCCAAGGGAGGCGGGGAGAGGAGCCTGTTTACCAGGGAAGATGGTCGTGCAGGGGACACAGAGCCGTCCCCTCCCCGCTCCCCAGCTGCGAGCGCGATACACGGACCCGCAGCAAACCACGCTAAGGAGCAAAATAAACACGGGGACCGGGCCGGGGGAGGGGCCAGCGCAGGAGCAGCCCCGGGCCCTGCCTATAAACCCCCGGCAGCTGCTCCCGACCGGCAAACCCGGCGCAGAGCCACCCCCGGGCACCCACCCGCCCACCGCCCGCTCACTCACTCACTCACCAGCGAGAAGAGGTTGGAGTGACAGTCCTCCAGGCTGGCCCCGTTCGCCACCCAGTTCGCCGCCGCAGTCATGATCCTCGGCGAGCCGGGCCGCCACGGCGGGGCATGTCTGGGGGGACGGCCGGGG
>VZUA01059230.1:0-14959 GCA_013401035.1 Horornis vulcanius
GGGTGTCTGTGCAGGGCCAGGAACTGGGTTTGATGATCCTTGTGGCTCCCTTCCCATGCAGAGCCCTCTGTGATTCTGTGCTGGATGCCACCAGGCACATGTGAGTGCCAGGAACTCTCTGTGTGATTATGGTACTGCCAAAACCCTCCAGAGCCTCCAAACTTTCACAGCTATGAGCCACATTCTTCCTCCAGCCACACTGTCAAAAACTTTCTGCTCCCTGCACTGGTGCAGCTGCAACACAGCAGATCTTGTAGTGCCAACAGGACCACAGGACCAGCTCCCAGCAGGTTGATGCTGCAGGGACCAGGATTCCAGGGCTCCCAGTTGGCTGGAGGGGCTGGGACTCAGTCACACCTTAAAATGACATTTAGGCAGCGAGCAAACAAATTTCTGAGTGTCTTCTCCTTGGCCCTGTTTATCTGCAATGTGCATTTAGATTCCAGAGGCTGAGGTGCAAGCAGCATGCCATCCACTCTGTGCAGAGCCCAGCGGAGCGTGCCTGCCTCTTGGTGCCAGCTTCTGGTTTCCACTGACAGCTCTAACAGAGATTGAATGCTGTGATTATTTCTGAAATAATTTGTGAATCTAGAGTTTATTTTTATCCAGCATGTCTAGGACAGCTCAAGAATTCAAAAAGCATTTAGTACCTGAGAAATGTAATTGTGAATCCCCTCTGGGAAAAGAGGGACTGGAGCATTTATATTTCATTGGTGGGGGAGTCCTGCAATTATTTAGCACAATCTCTGACTCAAAAGTGTGCTGAATCCCAGTCTACCAGAAAGAGGTTCTCCCTTTCAGAGTGGGTTCAGGGCTTTGGATGGCACACAGGTGGAGGTGCCTTCTGTAGGAGCAACACACCCAACCTGAGAAGGGCATGAAGATAAAGCTCTGCAGACTGTGCTGCTCCTGAGCCCTGTTCTGCCCTCCCAGGCTGCACTTGGGGCCTCCTCCTGGGCTGTGAACTCCTTGGCCATGGCCAGATGTCTCAGAGCCAAGCTCACCAGCATTTCATTTCTTTTTAAATGCGACTTTGAGCACGTATCTTGTTGCACACACAGTCTGGGTCTGTGCTTGGGTACCTCACAAGGCACCACACAAGTGGTGCAGCAGTGGTGAACCTGCTGGTGGATTCCATGACTCAAGAACACACATGCCATGAAGAAATTAACCCATGAAGTAGGCAAGGTGGCATATCAAACCCAAATGGGGGAGCTGGAGAGCTCAGAAGCAAGAACAACTCAGACAGTCTTGCTCAATAGTATGTTTGCTTTGATGTTAATAGAAAAAAAAAAAGAAAAAAAGAACTCAGGCCTTGCTTTAGTTGCCAGTGAACAGACAAGCTCAGAATTAACATCCACAGCCACAGGGGAAGAGCAGCTGCCCAACTGCCTTTTAAGAGTACTGTCCCATTAAATAAACAAGGATGCTCACCATGCTCCCAAGAAACCAGGAGAGCAGGAATGGTAATGCATGGCTTTTTTTGTGGGTTTGGATTGAATTTTTGAAGGGCAAGGGGTCTGTAGCCCTTTGTGCGCTCTGTGCCATCTTTTCCTCAGCACTCCCGAAGGAGGAAATGGTAGAGTAGAATTTAGATTGGATGTCAATGTCAAAATGGGCCAGAAGTATGGGCACTGAATGTGCCTTGAGGAGGAGCCAGAGAAAGAGAGAGGTTTCTCCTGCAGAAATGAGTAAATCTGTGACATAAACACCAGAACTTGCCATAGCCTTTCACAGCTGCAGAGTGGTTCTGCAACACCTTTGTCCTCTGCCCTCTGCGATAATCACACATTGCAGTGATTCACCACAGGTGGCTGCCCAGAGAGGGGCTGGGGAGAAGTACCTTGTGAGTATATAATTAAAAGCAAGAGGACTTGGGAATTCTTGCTGGATTATGAGAAATACAATATAATTGGCATGACTGAAACCTGGCAGGTTTATTCGCATGACTGGAATGTAAAAATCGCTGGTTATAAATTGTTAGGAAGGAAAGAGTGGTAAAAGGAATGGAAGAGGTAGAGCTCTATATTAAAGATAAAATTTCCAGTGCTAGAGGAACTGAACCCAGGGGGCCAGGATAATCTCCATCTGAGGATGTTGAAATAATTGGTACATGAAAATGCAGGTTTGGAAGAATCTGTGCATCACTGCATTTAAAGAAAAGTGGGAAAAAAAATTGTACAGGCCACTTGACCCAGGAATTTTAGGACAGTTTTCAGAGGCAGCACTCATTGCATGGCAACAAATGGGTTTTATCAAAGGCATGGGTTTATTAAAGGTAAATCTTTTACCAAGATGAATCACTTCTCAGACAAGGGTAATGGATTAGATCCAGTCCCTGTAGATTTGCAAAAAAAAAAAAAAAATACATTTGGTGGAATGTCCCAGTGAAAATTCTTTCCTGAAGAGCTGCAGAGAGTGGGGAGGATGTAAGGACAGAGAGAGAGGCAGGCAGGCTCCCACAGTGGGGAGCACTGAACAGCCTGAGCCTGAGCTCCAGCTGGACAGAAGGCCCAGGGCACAGAGAGGTGACATTGGTGGGCATCAAGTGACAAAGAGCTCAGACAACACTCACCATTGACTGCCTCCATGATTCCAGAACAAAAAGGCATAACAGACAAAAATAAGTACTCCTTCCTGCACAGCTCCCTGCCAGGGAATGAAGAGAAGGCCAAAATTGGGAATTTCATGGCTCCAGAGAGGAAACCTCCATTCCTGTTACTGACAGGATGATTTTAGAGCAATCCCCAAAGTGCTGCTGCAGTGGTGTGACAAGGGGAGTACAGGAGCAGAATCACTCTGTGCCCCTTCCTGTGTTCTTCCCCAAATATCTGTCACTGGAGACAACACAAAGACAGTGGAGCAGGGAGACCTTTTGCATCAACCTGTGTGGCAGATTTACTTTATTTTATTGATTATCATTGGGATAAGTAGATTGCAAACTGACCAAAGAATAATCCTACAAGGAGACTGTGGCAAGTAATACAAAAGGGAGAATTATCCCAATGGAGATCACATATTTCTAGTTCTCCTCAAATTTGGTTTTGGGACTGATTCTATTATTGCTGGGATAAGCAATCTAGGAATAAAAGAACTAGGGATACAATTAGTGTCACCTAAAAAAAATAAAGGTGAGATGAATCCTACAGGCAGCCCGTGGCCATCAGCGAATGCAGGTGTCTGTGCCCAAACTGATCAACATCCTCATTACAGAAGAGAGAGGGAGCACTGCTCCTCCTGTGGGATGAACCGAGCCCTGGGATTACGTGTTTGCCTCATTGGCCAAAAGAGAATCTGTCTAAGATGTTGCAATTCCCAACACAGAAGCCTTAATTTGAAAAGAATAATCCTGCTTTGAATGCGCCTCTTACGTACTCTGCCACACAAAATCTGGGAATATTGGCATTACAGAGGAGAGATTTTTCTGCATAACTGAAAATGTGAGCTGGCCTGGTAGGGTTGTAAGAACAGCATTACATTTTTAAAAAGGTTAAAAGCACCAGATGCCAAGGCCTAAAGCTCTGTGAGGTCACGGGTAGGTACCAATTGCAGGGGGAAGAAAAGAACCAAGTTGGTGGCCAGTATTTGTGGGGTGGCTGGGAGCTGCCAAGTGCTGTGGCATAAAGAAAAGGTTATTCCAGGGAAAAACCAGCACCACAGGCAACACCAGTGTGTTTTGTAAATACCACAGGCACATAGGAATGGTAAGAAAAAGGGGAAGGTGAAATAGGTGTGGAGTGGGGGTTCCAAGGTAGTTAAGGAAAACAGAATCTCCTTCAAGAAAAGGAAGCTGGTGTTCTGTAGTGTACCAGACTGAAGAGCTAGAGGGATGTAGTGATATCTTACACATGTATGGATAAAGAAAATAATGTGGCTTAAGTAACTCAGAATTGAGGGGGGAAAGTGACAATCCAAGGACAGGCTCCCACAGAGTGTGTCTGGACCTCACCTCCACAGAGGGCAGTGTGAGCAAAGGAAACCCATGGGCTGAAATAGAGCCTTCCAAAGTCCCAGGAAGAGCTGCAGGAGAGAAGAGGAACATTTCTGGCCTGAGGAAGCTTGGAGTGAGTCCTGCACAGCTGATGGGTTGGTGCTCTGAGGAGGTCTGAGAGGAGCCCTCCTGCCTCCCTGGCTCACACCCTGCCTGCTCTGTGACATCCCTGCTCTGGGGTGGCTGCTGGGCACCAGTGGGAGCCAAGGAAAAAATAGCTGCTGACTGGGGGCCCATCACGTTTTCTGGAGGTTTTAATGCCTTCCTTAATCTGAAGCAGCAGAAATTGGCTCCAGGTGGAGGCAGTGTGTGAGGAGGCTGCTCTGCCGCTGCTGACATTATTACAGCTGCTCAGGATCTAATTGGTATGGCTGCTCATGCACTGAACATTAAACTGATGATCTAATTTGGGATCAGAAGGGAAATCTCCCTCAGGCTAGATAACAGGGAGAGTAACAAATTTTTTGCCTTCCTTTACAGCATGGGAAGGATCCACTGCAGAAAAGCACTTGTGAACTCCTCCTAACAAATCCCCGGTATTTTGCTTTCAGGATGAGATAGGTCTGGCCATAGGAATTTACAGATTTATTCGTGTTCCTCACGAGGACTCTTGCTCCCTTCCTGTGGTACATGATAGCTGTGATTTCTGTGGTGGTGATTGCTTTATTGCAGACATTCAGGTTTTTATAGCATGTTGGGGATATTTTGTGTCTGCGGCGCTCTGGGAGTTTCAGATTTTAGGTCCTCCTGATCCTGCTGGGCAGACTAGCTGTGTGAACATCTATCATCCATAAAACATGGACACAAAGTCCCTGCAGGCTGAGCCTCACAACAGAGCAAAGTAAGGGACCAGGCAGCTAACTAGCCCTTATTAGATATGTTACTCTTCCTCACGAGTGTTTGGATGTGTCTGTTCTCAGCCATTTAACCCAGCAGCCTTAAAGGAAACATCTGAGGAGTTCTGGTAGTTCCTTGTAAATGGGATAAACTTCAAAGTGCTGCAAGATTAACACACAGGTCCCAGATTTCAAAGGGAGCTGAGATGCCTTACCCCAGTGTCAGTGCAAAATATGAACAGATGCATTCAGGGCTGAGGAAATACAGAAGGGATGGAAGATCAATCACTGTGGTATCCCAGTGGGTTTTAAATTACACCAGACTTAAAACCTTCCTTATTGGGAGTCAGGAGAACTGGCTGACTGGCAGAGCTCAAAATTGGGACATACAGGTTGTTGTGGTTTAATAATTGATAATTAAGTACTGCTCAGCCCCTCACTCACTCCTGCCCCAGTGAGCTGGGAGGAGAGTCAAAGGGAACATCAGTGGGTTAAAAACAGCTTAATAACGGAAATAAAATAAAATAAAATAACAAGCAATAAAAATAGAGAAAAGGGGAGAGAGAAGACTAAACCCCCCCACAAAGTGTTGCACAGTGCAGCTACTCACTGCTGCCCAGCCCATCCCAGCTGGCAGCTCTGAGCAAATGGCACCTCCCAGCAAACTCTCCCCAGTTTACACACTGAGCATCACATTCCATGGTCAGGAATATCCCCCTGCCCAGCTCAGGTCAGCTGCTGTCCTGGCCATGCTCCCTCCTGCTTTTTGTGCAGTTCCTCAGTGGCAGACTATGAGACACTGCAAAGTCCTTGATTAAGGCAAGCCATGCTCAGCAACAACCAAACCTCCTCTGTGTTATCAGCATCCTTCTCATCCTAAACCCAGCACACAGCCCTGTACCTGCTATAGGAACAAAATCCACTCTATCCCTGCTGAAACCAGGAGAGCAGGGAATAGGGATGCTTCTACCAGCACCCTCTGCTAGTCAAAATAGATGTAACATCAGTGTTGTTGTTGCTAAACCAAAAGGCAATGTCAGTCTTTGCTGATCTAGCTTAGAAAGGAATACAAAAGCCAGTGAGTAATAAGAAGCAGATGTAATTACTGTGGAATGACATGGCTTGTAGAATAGTCACAGGCAGACAAAATCCACTTTCCTGTGTTCCACCTTCCATTTGCCTACGAAAAGGACTCAAACCTTGCTTACAGTGTGGAAAATCAATTGAGAGGTAAAGATATTCCACCATGCTTAGACTTACTATGTCTGGAGAGACCAAAAAAAAACCCCACACCATACAGCCTGATTTCGCTGTGCACCACCTGGGCAGACAAAAAACTAGTAAGAATTGGGTTTTTTGAAACAAATTCTAATAAGAATTTGTTTCAAAGTTATTGGGTATGTGCTTGGGAATAAGGTTCACAAGAGGAAATGCAAGCACAATTTTTTTCACTTGATTTCAAAAACTGGATATCCATTTCCAGAGTGCTGCAGTTCACTTCCTTTAAAGTCACGGAGAAAAGGTTAAAGTTACCTGTTTCCATACCCCAAGCCAGGGGTTCCTGCCTGGGAAAACAGGACATCTCAACCCAAAGAACAGCCAGGGCAGGCACAGGAGGGCAGGAGAAGGCAAGACTTCATGTGGTGAGGGACATACAGCAGCTACATCCTCTGTGAAGAGCATTGGGTCTTGTCTTTCCCAGTCTTCTGGGTGTCTCAGGGATCCTGGATCGCCAATATCTAATTTATTTTGGCATATTTACATTGGCTCAGGGTTAGCACAATGTGTCACCTTTGGGATGAGCAGGTGAAACCCTCCCCTTCCTGTTCTGCAGCTTCAAACACTTAAAGCAACTCAGAGCTCCTTGATTTAATGAAGTCAGCTCTAATTTGACACCAAAATCATTGAAAACTCTCTCAGCACTGCTGTTCCCCCGATTTTCACAATCACTTGGAAACCTGAACTCTTTTCCAGCTCTCCAAGTGATGGATGTGTGTACACATCCTCCAGGTCTTACCAAGATAATCAGCTGAATATTGCGACTTGGCTGGGTTTCAATTAGACATGATTTGAGAGCAGCCCGTGGAGATGTTTGCTTTGAGATGCTGGGTAAGATTTTTCACATCAGGAAGAGTTGCAGCCTGGAACAAGCAGTTGCCATGGCATAGTCCCAGGCAGCACCAACAGCATTCCCAGCCCTGCCCACACTCCCTGCCCTGCACTGCCCTTCCCTGCTCCAACCACACAAGAGGGAACCCCGTGGGAATGGGACCTCTGGGATAAAATTAGCAACATTCCTTTGGGAATGTGCAAAGAGAGGAGAAGCTCCCGCCTGAAATGGAAATTGGGAAGCTTTACATTTTTCCACTTTGAGACGTAGGAAGTTGGAAGGGATTGGGTTTGCTGAAGGAGAATTCAGGTTTAAAAGCAATCCCAAAGGCGGTACAGGCTGTGAGTAATCACTGAGAAATTGGGCAAATTCTCGAGACATTTAGAGGTAGCAGAAATGTTGATGGGCAGCAGCAATGAGTGGCAGCTGTCAGAGGAAGAGAAAATAATTATCTGCATAGTTCAATACATGTTTTTGTGCAATTCTGTGTGAGGTTGTTTATTTTCCACAAGAAAATATCACTCCAGCAAAATCAACAGGGTCAACTGGAAAATGTAGATTTTACAGATTAACACTCTATTTTTCATTAGGGGGGAAAAAGTCAATTAAATGCTCTGAGATGACTTTAATCAAAGTTTGAATATTTCAGTTGGTAATTAACCTGATACAACTCAGTTTGAGTGAGGCCATTAACCTGTATTTTCCCTCATGTAGTACTTTTTTTTCACTTAAGTTGTGTTGGAGTCCTCAGCCTTGTCTAGGCTGGGATCCCTTGAGGGTTATATCTTTTTTTAGAAAAATACAATTATTTTACTCTCAATAGATGATGTGGGATCTCATCAGAATCACATGACTCCAGATATAATTGGAGAGATAAAGATGTGTTAGGGCCTAGTGGGAAAAAAGGGGACCTTGTCTGTCGTAGGCTGGGAGCCAGGGTGTTACTAAAAGGGAATGTTGTTCAAAAGAAATGTAATCATTTAAATTTCCATCATAACTGCACTTTTGAACTCGTAAAATTTTATGCAGAGTAAGTGGATACAGACAGCTTTTCTTTCTTCTTCTTCTTCTTTTNTGAAAAGCAGAGTTATAACAGAGTTCAGCCAGAACTACCAGATTTCTTTTAAGTCAATTTATTTAAACCGTGTCATTGCAAGACATACAGAGTAGGATTTTCCAGGGTTGTTTTTATTTTGCTGCTCTCATTATTAATCAGGCATTTGCCCCTGGCTCAGAGAGGAAAGAACTCAGGAATGCAGGACCAATAAGTAGGGCCCAGAACACCAAATTCTGCTCTTTGCTATGACAACAGCCATGTTAAAAACAGAATAATGTCTTGAAGTGCTTTTTTGATGTTTATTCTGCCCTCCTCCTCATTTTCAGTCTAAACCAGGTTCCTGGCCTGTTTGAGGTTCTGAGGACAGGAGCAAACAAATCCCACCTTTCAGGTGGAAGAAGGAGTAGAATGTGGGTCTCCCAAAGGCTTAAAGGCAGAGGGCACACAGGGCTTGGATGAACATTGGTGTGCTGGGGTTCTGACCCAGTTTATGTGCACCTAGACCTGCCTTTCAGCTGCCCTATGCAGCTCTCTAATTCCATGGGCCCAGGGAGGAATTCCATGCTGGAAGCCACAGCCAGGCATGTGTGATGTACCCACAAGATGTGCAGGGCAGGGAAGGCAGCCCAGGGCCCTGGAGCAGCAAACCATGGGACCTGATGGTTCTTTGGAACCTGTTTGCCTCGATTTTCAGGCAGGATTGAACTTGGGGGAACTTGGGCTTTCATGTTATGCTCAGGCTGGAGAGGTGCTGGACTCTGCCTTGGGAAGGTGAGAGGATTTGCCTCCATCAGAGTCCCAGATGCCCAAAGTGTCTGTGACACTGACACAACGTGGGAAATGGATTTGTAGAGGATTCTCAAAGCCTGACAGAAGGCTCACATAGTCTTGTGCATCTGTTTGCAAACTCTGAGATAAAGTATGCTGAGTTAGAAAGGCCATGGGATAGGACAGACATTGTTGAGAGAGAAATCGAACCAGAAACAAGTTTCAAATGATGACCTTGCAAATAGACTGGATATCTTGGAGAAATAGAACTATGAAAGGTGTATTGTAGCAAGACCCACATGGGCAATTTTAATAGATGATTGGTTTAGAAGCATTGGCAACATTGTGTGGCAAAAGCTGATAGGCCAAAAACACATATAATGTATTGTAATTAGGAAATAGTTTGGTTTCTGATTGTGATGACATGAATTGTAACATTTGTACTGTCTCACCCTTCTCATAAGACTGAAAATAAGTAAAAGTCTTTAAAACACCTCTCAGGAACCCTGTCTCTAGGTCAGGAAAAGGGTTTTTCTGACAACCCTTCAGTGGAGCAGGTAATGGAGCAGCCCCACTCCTCCGCTCTGTAGGGAAAGGGAGGTGTCTGGGGACTCACCCACCCACCTGGGGTGAGAAACCCACGGGTGACCCCTGCACCCTGTGCAGCTCTGGCCAGCAGTGCCTGCTCCCCTCCCTGCCCCAGCCCTGCTCCCCCCAGCTCAGCCCTGCCTCAAGGGCCTGCCCTGCACAACCTCCTGCTTCCTCCTCAGATGTCTGATATTGCAGGCAGGAGGCACTTCTCATGGTGAGTCCCTGCCACAGGCTTGCAAAGCTTGGGAGCTCAGGAGTTCCCAGCATGTTTGTGAGCAAGAAGGAGGGGAGCAGTACAGGCCTCATGCTGCAAGCGAGGCAGAGATCATCTCCTAATACTGCCACAAGTTTCTCTGTGTCCCCAGCACTGATGCAGTGATCAAACCCACACCTTCCTCTGTTTCCTGGGACCACAGAGCGTCCCAAAGCTGAGCTTTCCTCAGTAGAAGCTGCCTTGGAGCTGGAAAGCATTCACCCTGCAGGGCTGAGGGAGCTTCCTCAGCTGCAGAGCCACGGGATGGGAGAAGTCTCAGAGAGCTTGTCCGAGAGGATGCTGAGCATGATCCCAGGAAGCTGAGCCTGGGAATTCCTTTTCCTTCCTCTCTTTGCTGCTGGGCCCTTCCCATCCAGGCTGGGCCAGTGTTCAAACACACACACACACATACACAGATGTGCAAGCCTGACATTGATGTCATTGACCACACAGACCCTCAGAGAGAGCTGTGCCTTCATCAGCACCCACAGAAACATCACCCCCAGCACCAAACTCGCTCCTCTTCTTCCTCTGCCTGTCCAGGTCTGCAGATCCAGCTGAAATACCTCCACCTCTTCCCACTGCAGATGCATGGGGACATCACACTGGTGGTCCCTCAGATATTTTCTCTACATCTCTTACCCACACAACCTCAAGACTCTTCCCACCCACCAGCTCAGTCTTCCCAGATGTGTCTCCTCCCACTCTGGCTGCTCCTTTTTGAAGTTCCCCAGCAAGTTACAAATACTCATAGACATGCACATATCCAGAATTAGATTAATTAATTAGGATGAATTACCCACAGATAAATTTTGGACTCCTGCTAGCTCCCAGTCCTGCAGATCCCTGTGACCTGTGTCCCCTCTTGGGAAGCCCAGCAGAGGCACAGCTGAGCCCGTGCAGGGTCAGTGCGATTAGGAGGGAGTGCATTTGCAAGCACTTGCACAGATGATGTTTCCCTCACCCTTGGGAAGCCCCAGAAGAAGCTGGTGCCAAGAGCTTTGCTTATGGCTGCTTAGGTGTTGGTCAGCCCTCTCTCCTCAGCCTCCAGCAGCTCCCTGTCACTGCTGAGCTCCACAGAGCCTCACGTGCACTGTCCATGGCCCCTGCTCCTGTGTGGAAGTGCAGAGAATTCCAGCCAGGTCCCACCTTTTCTTTCTGCCTGAGTGAAGTGCAGGAGAGGTCACTCCTTGGCTTTCTTCTCTGTAAGGATCACAACCACAAACGAGTGAAGGCAGGACTCTCAGGGGATGAAACCCAGAGACTCTTCTTGTTGTTTCTCTGAACAGGCTTTTTTGTATTCTCAAAAGGCTCTCCAGGAGCTTGGTTAGGGGGAGAAGATGCATCTGGAAAAGGACAGCACAGCAGGATAAACTCTGCCAAGTCTAAAATTAAACTTAAGAGGGCTTAAGAGATCAGTTATACAAGATACCCAAAAATAACTTAGAATAAATCCTAAGAGGAACAGTGAAAGCACTGCTGACATCTTCAGTTCTCAACGAGATGCATGTCTGCATGTGCAAGTGTGGCTGTGCTTTATAAATACCACCAGTGGTTACCACTGAAAATGGAAGAGGGTTTTCCAGTGCTCCAGCAGCAGGAGCAACAAAGGGAAGGGTCAGGAACAGCTTGTGCAGTTCCTACCACGACCTTCAGCAGCAAGCCAGGCACAATCAGCCATTGAAAGTGAGGTGACATCCAGGCTCTTCTCTGTCCCCAGTCATTCTTTCAGCTATGACTCTGAAAGGATATTTTCTGGACACTCCAACACTTTCTGTCCATGTTATTTAAAATGGAGACCTCACCACAGGAGAGATGGGTTCTGGACAAGCTGAATTTGAGGGGGGAAGAGGATGCACATTCCTCCCTGCAGCCTGTGACCACCTTGTCCTCTGTCCTGCAGGTAGGGCACCTCCAGCCAAACCCTCTGGCAGCTCAGAGAAACTCTGTCTCTTGCCAGGTGTCTGAAGGGCACCACCAGCTCTCAGAACAGCCTGTGCAGTTTTTCTAGTAGCAAAGGCCCTTCCCCTTTGCCTCTCTTGGGATAAGATTCGGGAGAATCAGGTATTTCTTAAAGGTTTCCAGTAATATGCCTTTGGATTCACTGTGGCTCAAGTGAGGGATGATCCGTGAGAGATAGCTTGAAGTCAGGTTCAGATAAAACTGTGATAAAAGTAATAACTTACATCTGACAAAAAAACCACCACAAAAACCAGACCCAAGCCACAGATCCATGCAGCTAGAATGAAAAATCCTTCTTAATCTGCTTATATCAAGTCCAGATCTAGAGGTCACTCTCCCTACAGTCCCTTGATTTTTTTGTCAATAAAATTCCTGAAAAACCTCATGCCCTAAAACTCAGAGGCTCTGGAGGAGGATGTTTTCTGCTTACACCATAGTATCTTTTATAGTCCATTTATTTATCTGGCTTTCTTGGTCAGGAACCTAAAGTAAAGAACCTGGGGGAGCTGGGTTTTTTCATGTCCCTACAAACAGAGAAAGCATGACTACCTTGATGCCAGAGCAGCTACAGAAGTTTGGATTGGGTATAAAGAAACACTTCTCCAGAAGTGGACCAGAGTGGGAAGAAACTCCATTTTTGAGTCCCTGAGGGGTGGGTGTCACCATCCTTGAGGCATTTCAGAATTTAGGCGGGAAAAGTCATGGCCCTGCTCTGAACGGGAAATATGCAGGGGTGGAGATTTCTGGGATCCATCAGTTACCTTTCCATCTGTCTGCCCCAAAACTTCCTGACTCACTCACCTGGCACTCCTGGCCACCCCTTTGGAAACAGACATGGTGCTTTGATAAGCCAAGTGTCACTTCCTTTTCTTGGCTGTCCTCTGGATTCACAGAGTAGAAATCCTTCCCCTGGACATATCAAAATGTGCATTTCAATGTCAAGCGAACCTTTTCTTTTATAGCTACTTATACACAGACTACAGACTATGTACACATCACCTCTCAGTGTAGTTAGCATAGATTTAAAACTGCAAAAAGTAATTAAAAACTAGTAATGATAGCATTATAATAATAGATTCTTATGTCAGCACAGCCATCATTTGAGTGATTACGTTTATCTCAATCTTGCCAGCAGAAACAGCAGAAAGATGAACACTTTATATTGGTTTTTATGTATATTGAATTACAAATACGAAAAAGAACCATTGACTTCACCATCACTGTGGCATTTCACTGTTTATTCTTTTTTAATGGCTCACCTTTCCTAAATTAGTCTTTTGAACTTTGTAATTAAAAATGAACATAGCTAATGTTAAAAAAAAAACAGCCTAGTCCTATAACTGCCTTTGTATCAATTAAAGTCTTAAAGGGCAAAATGGACTTTATTCCATGACCTCTGACAGATGTGTCAGCACGCCCTGGAGCACATCATATCAAAAGGAGCACATAGACTTGGTGGAGGGATGCACCCAGGGGAGAGGAATTATTTTATCATCTTTAGATACCTGAAGAAGTAAAAAGAAAGGTCAAAACATCCACCCTAAGATACATTTCCTGATCAGAAACTTCTCAAGAATTCCTGCAAGGCCAAAGGTGGGATGCTAAACAGAGAGAGTTTAATTTACAGTGGAGCACAGGGAGTGGCACAGGCTGTGATGCTCATAGCAAGGCATTTGCTTCTTTTAAAACATATTTTATTAACATTTATACATTTGCTCAGCTTCCTTGTGCTTGTTGTTTTGTCTAAGTCCTGTGTGTGTCACGTCTGTGTGTGGAGAGCTCTGTGCCCCTGGCAGTGCCCCCCAGCACGGGAGGTTTGGTCACACTGGGTGGGGCGCAGGCACTGCCTGGTGCTGAGGAGGGGAAAATGTGGGTGAAAGAGGCCCATGCCCTCCCAGTGCCACCTGCTGAGGCGTTGGTGTCACCCTGGACAGAGCCCAGCGCTGTTCCTTGGCAAGGAGCACCACGGGCCCAGCAGGGACTCAGGCAGCAGGGAAGGATTCCCTTCACTCGCTGTAACCCCAACTCCTGACCAAGGGGCTGCAATGCCAAGGGAGGCCCAGCCCTTGGGCACAGTGGGTTTGGGCAGGATGGGGCACAGGGGAATGTCTGTCCCCAGCGTGAGGCAAGCCCAAGGTCCTGTAGAGGCTGGGGTGGGAGTGAGGGCAGGAACCCCAGGCAGAAAGAGGAGGCAGAGCGACACCAACCAACTTCTGTCTCCTAAAATAATCCTTTTCTTTTAAAGGTGAAAAATGCCGAAGTTTTATTGACCTTGCCCCGGCTTCTGAAAAAGGTAAGACACAGCCAAGGCTTGTTGCCGTGTTACAGATTGCATCAGTGTTGTGTCCTGTGGTTCCTGAGGGCCAGGGGAAGCACGAGTCCCTCAGCACACAGGGACCCACATGCCATCCAGCTGCAACAAGCACCGAGGGTTTGTGACAGCTGTTTGCTCACTTTATGCAGGTCTGTCATTTATTTGATCTTAACCCAGATGGCTTTTTTCAAGAAAAATAAAGATTTATGTTGCAAGAGAGACATTTCCCTTCTTCCTCTAGTGAGGAAGAAAATGCTGCATGGTCTCCTCAGGCAATGAAGACATTTATGGTCAGAAAAATACAGTCACAGTATCAAATATCTCTTTGTCAGAAGGAATCATCCAGATGCTTCTTTGGTTGGTTTAACCTTGTGAAAAGTTATATATTCAAGTGCACAGAATCTGGTTTGCAACCATTTTTCTCACCCTGGTATTGGAGTTTAATTGATTAATTATTGAGATTTCTTTTGTTTTCAGAAGCAATTTACCCCACATTTGAAAATCTATAAGGGAAAAAAAAAATGCATAGAGTTCAGTTAAAGTGAACTGAGCCCATCCTGATCCCAGCTGACTAGAGGCCCCATATATTTTATCAGATCACTCAAGAAAATCCCAAAATCTTTTGGGGACAGGATACCTTCCTCAGGCTTGGTGGAGCAGCAGTAAGTGGCGTAAGGAACAATTTTGCTTAATTTGCCTGAATTGCTGATCCACTGGAAAACAGGAAGAAAGGCAATTACTGCTAATAAAGCAGGGGGATATTGCAGGGAGAGAAACAGCCACAGAACCTCTGTGAAACTCATTGTAAGCAAACTCAAATAAATTATGCACATAAGGGAAGAACAAGCCTGGGATTAGTGTCGCTAATGGGCTCCGAGTTAAATCTCACACACACAAACGGGACCTTGGGGCACAAAGGCTCTTACAAAACCACCAGCTCAACACTCAGCAGCCAGCAGAAAACAAACCCTGCTAAAAAACATTACAAAAGGACTCAGTGATGCCTTGTTGGGCTACCTAGAAACAGAGGCCAGGCTAAGTTAAGGGAATAAAAAGCAGTTGTATTTGTGGAAGAGC
>VZUA01059240.1:0-23199 GCA_013401035.1 Horornis vulcanius
GGGGCAGGAGGGTCATTGTCACACCCGGGATGGAGCCCGGCCTTCCTCGGCAAACACAGCCCGGGAATATCTGCAAAATGAGAGCTCTTGGAGATCCCTCTGAGTCACTGATGCTCCTTCCAGCAAGAGTTTAAGGTCTTTGACTTCAAAACTTTTAATTGAGTGGTCACAGTTTAGCTGCAGAGGCCAAGGAGGTTCCTGCAGAGCTGATCCATCCCCCTCCATGCCCATCCTGCACCTTCCAGACACCCACAACACAGCCCTGACCAGAACATTTTGTTTTTTCCCTGATTATCTCTCCAGCCCTTGCATTTGTTTTATTTATGATAAAGACAGCAGAGGCAGCAGCTGCTCCAAGGGGTTTTTTGCTGCCTTCCAGAGACCGAGGGTTGATGCAGACACCAGGAGTTCGTGCTGGGGGCTGCTGTCTGCATCACAAACTGGTTTGATTCTTGAAACAGTAATTGAATACTAAATGGTAGTTCTGTCAAATAGATTGGGTGAAAAGATCAATTTGCTTTAGATAGAGGAGACGATATTTCATGGCACAAAAAGGGAATTATGGAGGATCAGTAACTCAGCCTGTCAGTGTGCACCGGTGGGAGTCATTACATGTGTCTCAGACGTGTCTGATGAGTCTGAGGGTGAAAATTATTTTGGTTGAAGGAAATTTTGGTCACACAGCTGCTTTAGTGATTTGTTTGTAAACACTTCTGCTATGCTTGACACGTAGATGTAAGTTAGTTTAGGCTCAGTGGATGAGTATTGAATGGGGGAAATGTTTTGTAGGTCAGTAATGAGAGGTTTGGGGTTTTTTTTTCCATTCCCCCCACCCTTTGGTTTTTTTTGAGAGGGGAAGCAAAGTCTGGAGAACTGGAGATGTGTCCAGCAGGACAGGGGTAGTGAGGTGTCTTTTTTTATGTCCACGCTGGAACTGTGCTCTGAATGTTTTAAGCAATGGGTTTAATGAGCTGTGTGTACCCCAAAATCACCCCACAGCACCCCCCAAGAGGTGTCCAGGTGCTGATCTCCCCCTGGCACTGATTATAATTTGCTAATTACCCTCCTCTCCTCCAGGAACTGCAGCAGGGGAGAAGATGCCCTGCACTGCCAGCCTGCCCACCCTCATGCCCTGCAGGGTTGTTTTCTCTGTGTAAGTTCAGGAGGGAATAATGAAGTACTAGAGAGTGAAATGAGAGCTACCATGAAAATGCAGCACTCTGGCAAACAGAAACTGCAATTGCACACCCAGCCTGACCCTGTCCAAAGGATGACGTGCCTGCAGGTGCTGCTCACATCAGCTCACGTGTCCTGCAGGGGAATTAAATCTGCTTTTGCTGTGGGCATTTTACAACCCTCACTCATCTCTACAGTGAGAGGCTCTTTAAAAATATCAGGTTGGTCAGAGCTCCGTCTCACCTGGCCTTGAGCACTTCCAGGGGTGTGGCAGCCACAGTTTTTCTGGGTAACACTTCCTCAGCACCCTCGCAGGTTCTTAGCCCCAAAAAAATGTGGGCAGTGATGTGATGTGAGCAGTTCCAGCACTCTCCCTGTGCCTGTGAGCACGTGGAGGGAACAGAGTGCACAGCATCAGCTGTCAGGGAGCAGATCTAGTTCAAACACACAGCTCCTATGCTGAAGTCGTTAAATCTTTGGCTAAACTAAAAAGGCAGAGTGAAGAATGTTTTTAATATGCTCAGGAAATCCTCCACACGGGATGAGATGAGAAGGAGCCATTAGTGAGGATGGACAGGGATTCTTCTCCAAACAAAGGCCGACGCTGAGTAATTGCAATTCTATAAACAGAGCATCACTCCAGAAACTCAATGCCTGCCCCAGCAGCCAGGGGAAGCATCAAACCCCGGGGTTTAATGTGAAGGTAGATGGATGGAAAATAATTAGGTGCCTTGCAGTACCAAGCTTATTTCTCCAATCCACATTGTCCACGAGCCATTATATATTTAAGGGGTTTGCTCTGCACTAATGGGACTGGAATTGCCAAATTCCATCCTCACTCGGGGAGCAGCCTTCTCCAGCTTTGTTCTTGGGAGTTAAAGGACAGAGACCAGGCTTTTTTTTTTTTTCCTGAATATGCTCACTTTTATTTTTCACAAAGCTAAAAAGCTGCTTGCTTTATGGATTAGATTTTTTTTCTGACATCAAATTGCTGAAAAAAAACCCAACAAAAAACAACCAGCAAAAACTGTAACAATACAATAACTAAGACAGAGTTAATGCAGGGTTTTATTATCTCCCAACAGCTGAGGAACATCCAAGAGGTTCTCAGACATCAGTTAACCCTCAGAACACCATTAACCATGAGTGTTTTGATAAGAATTTTACAGGGAGCAAAGAGGTGGGTCAATTTATTCACCAATCCATGAATTTCTGTCTCCAAGTGCCTTCCCAGATTAGCTGTTAGACACCCTGCAATACATCTCCTTCATTTAATGTTGGGTTATAAATCCCAGCCTCCAATTTAAGGAGCTGGGCTAGCAGTCATCATTTGTTAGTAATGGACTCAAGCTGCAAAATTTGGCTTCAAATCTCAGATCTGTGTGGATTTAGGGTTTTAGCTCACCCATTATAGAAATAAGAAACAGATGGGATTTGCAGGCCTGGTTCGGACTCCTCGCTTCTCATCAGGTCAGTGTTGTTTAAATCAAATCAGATTTTCAGCCCGATTCATTCCTGCCTCTGCCTGATGCACTGATGGCACACACACTGCCCCCAGGGCTGGAATCCACTGGGGGTGTTCTGGGCATCTTGGAAAAGAAATATGACCACTGGTTCTGCAAGTGGTGTGGAATTAAAGGCAATTGGGAACATTTGTATCCAGCGCCAGCCAGGTCCTCAACATGTATTTATATATCAAAGTTCTCATATTTTTAGGAGTTTCAAGCTGAGAACTCTGCAATATTTCTTTTTCATCTAATGAGGGTTCTGTGAGACACATGGAAGGGGCTGGGTTTGAGATATTCTCAGCAATTTGACACAAACAGAGCATCTTGCTTCAATTTATTGTAGATTCCACTCCTGAGGGCAGACCTGGCACGATGATCCCTCAGGGATGGTTTCCAAGGGAAATGGTGGCTTCCTCCTCCATCCAAACTGAGCCTGGGTATCTTCCCTTTGGAAGCATCACTTCAGCTGAACAAATTATTAAATTTAGTAGTGAAAGAACAGGCTCAAGCTGCATTTTGCAGAAGGTGGTATGGGAGTGTCTCATGGTCCTGTCTGGTTTTTAACCCAAGTATCATTTAAAACAGGGCTGTTCAGCATCCCAGAGCTTGTGGTGCTGTGGAACCGTCTGTGGTTTGCTCTTGTGTGCCACTCATCAGGAATTCCTTGGAAAGGAGAATTTCCTGAAAGGCTTTCACTCCTTCCTGATGACTTGTGGAGATGGTTTTAGCTGGAAAAAAAAAGGGATTTATAAAAGCATGGTGCTAAAGACTCGCAGACAGGCGTTGCCTCGAACAACGCTGCTCAGCTCACACGCACCCCAGAGACTGCCAGATTGTGGGCAAAATAAAGAGCTGCTGTTCCCAGGCCGCTGCTTTTGCCAGGGGTGCACAGAAGTGGAGGATCTGATAAGAAAACGCTTTCATGTTGGTTGAAGTTCAGTGCCAGCCCAGCTGAGAGGAGGGCAGCGCCGGGGGACGGGCAGGGGCAGCCGCGGTGCTGCTGCTGCCCAGCGTGAAAAGCGAAGCAGGGCGAATGTTCAGTCTATAAAGGCTTCCAGCCTAATGTAGGATTAGCGGCAAGAAAATGGACTGCACATTAAAATTCATGAAGGAGTACGATTTAAGATCCATGAATAACAGAGCCACAATTATGCAGGACCGGGGATTTGGGTTTGTTTTTGTTTTTTTCCAGAGCTGGTGGAAGAAGTGAAGTCATTTAGCAGGACGTGTGTGGCTGCCGAGTGCTCTGCCCTCCTTGCTGGATGTTGTGGACACGCAGAGCTGATGACACCGAAAGGATAAACACGGGGACAAGAGGAAATGGGAGAGGTTGTAGATTCCCAGACAAAATATGAGGGGGATTTTGCGGTCTGATAGGCTGTGTCCTTGTCCCTGGGTCTTTGGTAAGAAGTTTTAGTACCTTTTTGGTCTGGACGGATCTCTCGAGTCTGGGGGATGTGGCACTTGGGTATCTGTCACTCTGGACACCCTCTGGGATTCCCGGAGCCTTGCTCAACTCACTTGATCTCCTGGAGCTCAGCCCTCCCCTCCAAAACGGGCTGACCCAGAGGGGTGTAAGGGATGAGTTCATTCCTGGGAGGTGTGACAGCATCTGTGGTAAGGGTAAGGAGAGTTCAAACCTGGGTTTTTATCCTTAATTAAGCTACATGAACCTCAGGTCCTTCGAGGAAGGCAACTCCAGCTCATCAACCTCCAGTTTTTTGTTACCCACTACAGGAGAGATCAAGGAGATCTGGCTTTTCTTAATGACTTAACATGAGAATAGCTCATGCCAGGGGTTAATTCTTCATCCTTCATTCCCCTCCATGAGGACAGAGGCTGGGAAGTCAGCTGCTGTTATTCCATGGTCTTAATATAGAACAAAAGAGTAGTATTTTGTCCTAGATTTAACAGCTGGAGAAATAAAACTACTTTGGGTGGCAGGAGATGCTGTCATGTGTAAGAGGGCATTTCCAGGGTAGTTTAGGATATCTGCTCATTCTACGGTCACAGAAATATATTTAAACCACAGCCACAGTGCACTCTAATGGGAATGTAGGGCCTAAGTGAATTATTGATTGTTTTGCACATTTTATAAGGAAGGCAGAAGAGGAAGGATGTTTAATATACAGAAATAGATTAGAAGCCTCCCATGGGTTGTAACAGAAGTGCAAGCGTGAGAAGGTCTTAAAATAGCCAACATCTGTCAGTGCTGCAGGTACAAAAGGCCTTGAATCAGTGGAATACTTCAGGTGGAGATCCAGGGAGATGCATCTGCTCCATGCCTCCTGGATTTTTTCCCCTGCTTGCTCTCAGTGAATGTGCTAAGTGCCCATAAGCTGCCTTCCTTCATCTCTTTAGGTAAGCGTGGGAAGAAAATGTTCCAATTTAACATGAAAATCTCAGCCACCATTTCGAGATTTAGGTATTCTCCAATCTGCCCTACCCCAGTCTCCAGGGAGACTGTTCCCATGCCATTCTGCATTTATATTTCTGCACAGATAATTTCACTGATCCAAAGGCTGCTTGGAGGATTGCTTGGGGGAAGCTTTTTTTAAACCACAGACAAGGTGTAGTGGCTTTGTACCAGCGTCACTGAATTGTTTCCAATATTCAGCTCCTCACCTGTCTGGATGGTGTGTGAGGGCTGACAGACAGATGGATGGACAGACCGTGCTCTGTGTGAGAATGCAAACAGCTGAGCCAAAGCTTAATCCTCTCCCCAGCCCGTGACCTTTTTATTCAGGCTTGCACCTGGCAGGAGCAGCAATCATTCATGGATGTGGCCTCGGAAACAGCTGCAGATCTGACACTGGAGTTAAATTTAAAAAGGGCGGTGCAAGCGTCCGTGTGAGGAGGGTAAATCAACAAAATCATTTCCTAGACCAACTTTAAAGAGAAAACAGGGCTTTAAGAATATCAGCCGAGGCCTGCAGTGAGTATGCCAGGACTCTTCTGCTGAACACAGTGATGTTTGTGCAGAAACGTTTGCAGAACTGGGGCACGGAGACCTGAGTGTGTGGCTGTGACTCACTGCAGGTCCGGCCATGTGCAGAGCAGCTGGGAAGGGGAATGGGATCAGCTGGGAAGGGGAATGGGATCAGGGTGAGCTGGGCAGGGTTGTGTGGCCACCAAAGGGACGAGCAGCTGCTGTGGCAGTTCTGTCACCCTTTGTGCTGTAGCTCGGTCAGACCCAGCTGAGGAGCTTCTCAACGCTGCAGTTGAGATGGGCTCTCAGCAGAGAGCTGCAAATCCCTTTCCAGCACAAAGATATTTTGTTCCACTAGAGCAATTCCCAGCTTGGATCTGGCTGGGCACTGCCCACCTGCAGAACAAACCAAGCTAAACCAGTGCAGATTCCTGCCAGTGCTGTATTTCCTGCAGCCTTTTTTTAGCAGAAACATGGGAGCGCCGTTAGGAATAGCCTGGCTGTCCTAGCAGAAGGCTGCACTGCAGGAACTGTTGTTTTCCATGGAGCTAAACACAAGGAAAATATATTCAATGTAGGGGAGAAAGGCTAAATATCTCATTTTGTCTTCAAAAAGAAGCCATTTTTAACAAGCGGAGCAAGATTTGCAATAAAACTTGTCAATTTGTAAATGTTTGGTAGCAAGGCACTGTACGACAGCAGATGGAGGTGTGAAAGGGGTTTGGGTTCTTTCCTGTCTAACACCTCCTTTCTCCAGCACTCTTCCTCTGTTTTAAGAATAACACTTCTTCAATAATGACTCACAGGCAGTCCCACAAAAATCCTGGCTGTCAGGAAAACTGCTGGGTGTCTGACAGGAGTGCAGCTTGCAGGGAACATTGGTTTCTTCTGTCTCTGCTGAAATCACAGTGCTCGGGGATTGTTCTTCTAGAAAGTGGCCCTACTTAGAGATTCCAGGCACAAGGCAATTACCTGGCTTTCCTTGCTGGGTGTAATTAATAGATGTGGTTTTCTTCACAGACACGTGGAATGGACCACATTGTCCAGAGCTAGGAGATGAAAATTCCCCAGGAAATCAGGCCCCTCTTCTGGGAGAGATGGATAAACCCCACGGTGTACCAGCAGGGACTGGAATATTCCCCACATCCTGCTAGACCTCTGCTAATCAGAAAAGAAAAGAGATCCTCTGCTCAGAAGGGAATAAAGACATCCTGAGGGATAATCCAGCAGAGGAAGCTGGGAGAAGCACAGCCCTCTATCCCCTCAAAGAATTTGCAGTTCTGTGGGGAGCTAAACCTCAGGAAAGGAGCAATTTTCGTCTTCCTGGATGGCCTGAAGGTAACAATGCTGCCCTGTGCAACACAGTTACTGCCAGAGCAGCTGCAGGGATAGGAGCACATTTCTCAGTTATTGGAGCAGGGAATTGTGCTTGGATTCCTGGGTTCTTCCCCCAGCTCTGCCTTCGATTCCTGGTGTGTGCAGACCCCTTAATTTGTTTCTGTTTTCCCCATCTGTGAAACTGAGATAAGATCACAGGGGAATTGTAAAGTGTGGTTCATTAATGTTTATTAGACAGAGGGAAATCCTTAAATGAATGGCACTGTATTCCAGGAGGACAAAGTTCAAGACTGAAAAGGGGTTGATTAAATCCAAATCTGCTATTCCCAGGCTGGGAGGACAAAAAGAAAAAAAAAAAAAAGAGAGAATTGAAAAACCTTACCTAGCCCTATGTCTGCCAAAAGAAGGATGTGATTTAAATAAAATCATGCAGACTGCAAGTGTGCGTGCATAAATGTGTGACTATGAAAACCATTAAATACTCCTTGGTAAATACGCACCAAAAAGTGAAATTAGGGTGTGTTTGAAGGTTCAAATGTGTATATGATCACCATTGATTGAAGATTACCAGTGGCAACATGACATAAGTAAATGGTGAGGCAATAAATACGATATTTTCCATAAAGGGGTGTACCAACACAGAGTGTCTTGGCACATTCCACTCGTTTTTTTCTCAGATTGTCACAAATCAGCTTATTGTGGAATTACAGTGCCAGGTTGTTGGCAGACTAAACAATTATTTGTAGGTTAGACATAGCTGAAGGTGGCAACATTGGACACTGATGGATGATTTTCCAAGCCTCAGAGTGTGCGTTCCTAGTGGGGAAATATTTCTCCCGTTGTGCCAGAGGCAAAAACAGAGGGAATTTGGGATAACCAGACTCAGGGGTGGCCTGAGTTTGCTCCTGGCGTGACACCAAATTTACTGTGTGATTCTTTTCACTGATAGAGCCCAACTGAGGGTGAAACAACAGTGTGTGAGGGGGGGCAAACAGAGCTGCGGGCAAAATACACCACAAAAATCGTGTTTTGGGGCAAACGGGGGAGCCGGACTGCGGCTGGTTTGTGTTCAGTGTTCAGCGCTTGCCACCTTCAGGTCTGCAGTGAATTCACAGACCGGGCTGCAGAGCCGGGGCGAGCGCCTTCGTTTGTTCATCCCAGGGAATTTTTGGGGTTATTCAAGCCCTTTAAAAATCAGATTTGTTACAAGGCGATAACTGCACATTCCAGAGAGAAATCGATCATTTATTTCAGCCTTGCCAAGCCTGGGTGAATCTCACGGATCAGGCACCCCAACTATCAAAACTTTCCACTATTTATACATTTTAGCAAACAAAGGAATTAGTGCTCGTTTGCCACAAGTCACATAGTCCACTTGTTAATTAGCATTCTAACTTCTATTGGTTAATGATTCGCTTCTGATGCTAATTAGTGCCATGCTGAGTCTTTCTCTTCTTTGGGGTCAGTGGGTTTCTTGCTGACAGAATTACCAGAATTACCTTTTACCCACTTGGAGCTGAGTTGGGTTTATCTGTTTCTTCTGTATCTTGGGAGTTCTGCCAGATGTCCCATAAATTCTGCATTTTTTTTTTTTGTGTCCACTACCAGAGGGTATCCTTTTTTTTCCCACAGTTTTGTTAATCTGCCCCTTAGTCTGAGATCACTGAAACATGTCAAGCCCTAAACTTCTAAAATTCTAAGAAGTAATTCGTTTTTTCTAAGAGATTGATTCTCGTCTCTTGTTGATTAGGCTTGAAAGTATAAAAAGATCAAACATCCAAGAATTTTTTCTCTCTTATGGAAGTAGTTTTGGTGAAGCAGGTTTGTTTATCAATCTTATTAATTTTCTATACATGTACAATTGTGGTTTTTTCAGTATTGTGTAACAGCCTAATGTAACATAATATGACAGCTGACTTATGGAAAGAGGATATTATTCTAATTTATGACAGAATTCGAGATCATTTCATGTCCCTTAGTTTTAAAACATGTGGCAAAATGTTTTCTTTCTAATTAGGGTCGGTCCACTAGGATATTTATGTGTGGACTCAAGGGTCAGGTTTTGTCACGAAATACATCTGAGCAGCCTGGTCTGGCGGGAGCTGTCGCCGCCCATTGATTTCGAGGCCCTTCCAACCCTTCTCATTTTAGAATGTTGTGATTTTTATGATTTTTAGGGGTAATTCCGCGACTCTGAGGGGCCGTGAGGGCCTGAGGGGAGAGCGGGGGGCGTGGCCTAATGGAGAGGCGGGAACTCGCGGGGGTGTGGCCTAAAGGAGACGGGAAGCAGTGTGGGGGCGTGGCTTAACGGGGAGGCGGGGACCTGTCGGGGGCGTGGCGCGCATGCGCGAGGCGCGCGCCGGCGGCGGCCCCGGGGGTCGCGCGGGGTTCCCGCCAGGGGCGCGCGGGGTTCCCGTCAGGTGCGCACGTGGGCGGGGCCGCAGGTGAGGCAGGTGAGCCCCGGGAGCCGCCATGGCCGACCCCGCCCTGCCCATCCGCCGCTCCCGCCGCGAGCTGGTGGAGGCCGTGCGGGAGCGGCCCTTCCTCATCGTCACCGGCGAGACGGGCAGCGGCAAAAGCACGCAGCTGCCCAAGTACCTCTACGAGGCAGGTAACGAACCTCCCCACCTCCGCGGGCTGCGGATATGGGACACAAGCACCGAGAAACTCATATTGTAGTCCCCATGTCCCCTCGGGAGTGACGCAGCTTCAGGCTGGGCTGTGGTGAGAGGAGGTGGCTTGATGAAACCTTTTAAATAAAAATAACCAAGCTGTGGCCATGTGTACATTACTTAGGTACGTGTTATAAAGTGACCTGGAGCAGCACAACTCAGTGTCCCTGTTCGTCCCACAGTCACTGGGGGTGTTCATCCTGGAGAAGGCTCCAGGGGTGATCTTAGGGCCCCTCCCAGTACCTGAAGGAGTCTGGAGTGACAGGGCACAGGGAACGGCTTCCCACTGCCAGAGAGCAGGGTTAGATGGGATATTGGAAAGGAATTGCTCCTGCGAGGATGGGGAGGGCCTGGCACAGGTTGCCCAGAGATTATGCCCCATCCCTGGAAGTGTCCAAGCTTGGACAAGACTTGGAGCGACCTGGGCTAGTGCAGGGTGTCCCAAAACTGAGATGATCTTTAATGTCCCCTCCAAGCCAACCCCTTCTGTGTCTCCCCCAGGCCTGGCCAAGCACGGCGCCATCGGAGTGACCCAGCCCCGGCGTGTGGCCACCGTGTCGGTGGCACAGAGGGTGGCCGAGGAGATGGGCTGTCCCCTGGGGGCTCTCGTGGGATACCAGGTCCGCTTCGACGACTGCACCTCTGAGGTGGGGCCCTGGGGACTGCCCTGGGGGTGTGGCAGGGTCACCGAGGCTTTGGCAAGTGTCTGTCCCACCTGTTTGTGTCCTGTAACTCATTTGAGGAAGTTTTTTTTTGGGCACCTTGCAGGTGCAGCTTTGCCAAGCACCTGTGCTGCGGTGCATGAGCTGCTGCGGTGTCCTGGATAAATGTGTGATCTGTGTGGAAGTGTTTGCTTTGAAACAAAAGCCCAGGCTGGCAGCTGAATGTCTGATGAAACCTTGCAGGACACTGCCATCAGGTACATGACTGATGGGTGCCTCCTGAGGCAAATCCTGACAGACCCCCTCCTCAGCAAGTACAGTGTCATCATTCTGGATGAAGCCCACGAGCGGAGCCTCAGCACCGTGAGTGTCACCTTGGATCTGCTTTTTTGGGTCACTGTTTCTCCTTTTTTGTGCTCTGTTCATACCTTCAGCACCATCCCCAAGGGTTTTGACTGGCTTTCCATGGTTGTGCTTTATCCTTTTGTTGTCCTACGAGCACAGAGCTGCTGCTTTGTTTAGTTCATAAGGGGAAAATAAGATGTGGTGTTTTTGCAGCTGTTGCATTTAAATGCAGTTAAAACTCTGCTGGCTGGTGAATACTCTCCCAAAATTTCCAGGAGCTTGAAGCCAGAACACAAACTTCCTAGAATATTAATTAAAAAAAGAAACAAACACAAAATACACAAATAAAAGCCAAAACACCTCTCTTGCCCTAAGGCCCAGTGTTTCTTAGGGTGTGTATGTGACTGTGCAAAGAGATTATGACTTTTGGGCCCATGGAAGCATCTAGACCTGAGTCCCAAAAGGTCACCCTGACCCTTCTGTGGCCAGCAAAGGGACATTCAAGTCACTGAGACCTCAGGAGATTGTGTTGTGTGCCAGACAACCTCCTGCTTCAGCAAACAATCTCCCAGTCCAGCTGGGAAAAGGGAAAATGCTTTCCTGAGCCCCAGTTTGCCCTCAGGCATCTGAGGGTATTGCAAATAACTGAGCTGAAGTGGTGGAAGGAGCAGGTTTGTAATTCAGAGCACCACGGGGTGAAATAAACTTGCTGAGGTCGTAGCAATGAATAAAAACTAAGAAAGGTGCACACACAGTCAGGGGATATGGGCTGGAAAATGGAATGAAAAATGGGTCTGAGGTAACTTCTCACAAGTGACTTGAGCAAGAGAGTATAAAAATGAAAAACAGAGGAATCTAAGTTACACTGGTGTTGTCTATAGACACCACCTCTGTGAGAAGAGCTGGTAAAAAAATTAATTAAACTCTAGAACCCAAAATGTCCAGAGTAAAAACGTGTTTTCTTCAGACTGCTTAAGCCATGAATATGAGATTTTCACTGTATCAACAGGCTAAAATCATCAAACTTCCAAGTTTGTCAAGCTCTCCTAACAAAACAAAAAAGGATATTAACATCAGCTGTTTCTGTTTTTCTGCTAGGATATTTTATTTGGTTTGCTGAAGAAGCTGTTCCTGCAGGAGAAGCCAGCAGGCAGGAGGACAGACATGAAGGTGGTGGTGATGTCAGCCACCCTGGAGGTGGAAAAGCTCTCGGAGTTCTTTGGGCACTGCTCAGTGCTGAACATTCCAGGCAGGAGTTACCCTGTCAAGGAGATATTCTGCAACCTGCTGAGCCCCAGGGATGTGGGCAGCTCTGCCTATGTCACAGAGGTCTGGCCTGCTTTGTTTTCTCTGTGTTTTTGGGGTGATTTTCATCTGGGGGAGCCCACAAGAATGAGCTGCTGTGTTGTGTTCTCAGCATCTCTGCAAGAAATAGGGGAGGATCAGTTGGTGTGAGGAGTCCTAGAAAGAATTAAATGGGATTTTGACTGATTTTGGCTTGTTTGTTGCTTGTTCCAGGCTGTGAAGGTCACCCTGGATGTTCACTTAAATGAACCAGAAGGTGACATCCTGGTTTTCCTCACAGGTGAGAATTTTCCTGGATACTCCAGGTGAATCATGGCATTGCCAGCAAAGCAGGAAAGCTTCCAAAGCCTGCCTGGTTTCTCCCAGGGCAGTGAGAAGGGAAAGGTGCAGGTTGATGCACAAAGTTCTGTGAAATTATAATTTTCAGAGTCTTTTAGGAGTAGCCAGATTGACTCAGTGTTGTCAGCATGGTTTAATTTGTTGTTAATTCAGGGAGGAAGAATTACTTTAGCTGTAAAATCCTACATCAATGCATGAGCCAAGCCTTTAGATATCTTTTAAGGAAAATCTTTGCTGAGAGACCTTGTGGAAAGGCTGGATGTCACCTCCTAAACCCCCTCTCATTAATTCCTTATTTTAATGATGTTGGCCGCTCTGCATATTGACAAAACAACCTTATTTAAAGACATTGCAAACCAGGAAGGCAGAGCTGTGGCTAATTAAGGTGCTCTGTGTGTCTTTTAGGCCAAAATGAGATAGAAAGAGCTTGTGATTTGCTTTTCAAGAAAGCAGAATCCATCGATTACCGGTACGAGGTGCACGACCGGGCTGTGGAGGGTCTGCTCATCCTGCCCTTGTACGGCTCCATGTCCACAGGTCAGAGCACAAAAATGTCACTTCATCACCTCAATCTCAGCTGGAAGGGTTGTTGTAAATGTTATCCTCGTCAAATTTTCTGTTTGGGTTGGGAAAAGGGTGTTAATTAACCCCTTTGGTAGGATATTGTGGCATTTTGGGGTGGTTTTATTTTTTTGTGGTTATCATAAACTAAACCAAGCTTCAGCTTTCTCTGCGTGCACAGGAACCTCCAGTTAAAATCCAGATCCACTGGATACAACTTCAAGATCCTCAGTTAGGAAGGGAATATTGAGTAACTGAAAGTCCAGATGACCTCACATTTTAATTTAATTTTATTTCCTGTCATTTTATTTTATTTTCTGTCATTTTAGACCAACAGAAAAGGATATTTTTGCCAGCTCCCAGAGGCATCAGAAAATGTGTGGTCTCCACGAACATTGCTGCAACATCTCTGACCATTGAAGGAGTCAGGTATTGATTCCTGTCCCTCATAAAAAGCTGTAACAGAGGCAATAATTCAGAAAGGACTGGGTTTGGAAAAACACATTTATTCTGCTGCTATTGCCTTTTTTTGGGGTATGTAATAAGAAAACGCTTGATATTATTATAGTCTTAGAGGTTTGAACCTATTTTGAAATCAAATTTCTTAAATAACCAAGCTCTAGGTAGAATAAAAGTGTTCTTTTGGATGAAATCCATGTGTCAGTTACCTGCTGAGCACTCTATTTTTTACCTCTCTGGATTGTTTTTTTCAGATATGTGGTGGACAGTGGCTTTGTGAAGCAGTTGAACCATAATCCCCGAGTTGGTTTGGACATCCTGGAGGTGGTTCCCATCTCAAAGTAAGTTAAAAATGTCATTTGTTTTTTCTGGGAGCTGCCCTGGCAATAATGCTCTGGATTGGTTGCTCTTTAAAAAAATAAATAAAAAGATAGGCAGCAACCCTGAGGCCCCATGATTTAAAACCACTTCATTTGCTGCCAAATAAAGAATAGTTCAGGATATACAACTTCCTAAAAGTTACAGGTATTAAGGAGGAATTGGTGTTGTCTGAGGTTTGAGCAGTGCTGGCTTAAGAAAACCCTCCCATGCACAGAAATTCTCCTTTATTTCTTGCACAGCTGGCTTTTCTCTTCCACCTACAAACAGAGAAATTCCTGTGCTTCTTTGGGTGCCACCAGAAGGGATGAAAAGTTTGGATTTTGAATATTTTTATTTTATTTTTGGTAGGAGTGAAGCCAAGCAGCGAGCTGGGCGAGCCGGCCGGACCTCAGCAGGGAAAAGCTTTGGATTGTACAGCAGGGAGTTCTGGGAGCAGTGCATGCCTGAGCACACCGTGCCAGAGATCAGGAGGACCAGCCTGACATCTGTCATCCTCACCTTGAAATGCCTTTCCGTGCATGATGTCATCAGGTGACCTCCCTGCAGCGGGATTATCCCGGAGTCTCGGAGGGGCAGGAGGCAGGATTAGGTCCCCAGCCAACTGGGACACTTCAATCAGCTTTTCTGCTCTTCTTCACCCTAATTCCAGCTTGGATCCCAAGCTGGAGTCCTGTTTCGGGCTCTGCCAAAACTCCCATCTCTCCCAAATTAAATGTGTTCGTTCGTAGTGTTCCTTGAAATCCTTAAAATCCTGGGTTTTATACCTTGAAATACTTAAAATCCTTAAAATCCTGGGTTTTATACCTTGAAATCCTTAAAATCCTTAAAATACTGGTCCTCCACTGTAATTCCAGCTTGGATCCCAAGCTGGAGTCCAGTTTGAGGCTCTGCCAAAACTTTCATCCATCCCAAATTTAATGTGGTCATTTATAGCGTTCCTTGAAATACTTGAAATTCTTAAAATCCTGGGTTTTATACCTTGAAATACTTAAAACCATTAAAGCAATGGGTTTTATACCTTGAAATCCTTAAANGTTGTACAGTAACACACCCATGAGCTGAAGGCGATTATTGTGATTATCTTAACTTTGGTCAGAAAATCTGCATTGGGAGGTTTAAAAATTACTTTTATAAATATGAAAACTAATAAATCTGCTTCACTTTTCACCACAGATTTCCTTATTTGGATCCCCCTGAAGAAAGACATATTTTGGAAGCTCTGAAGGAACTTTACCAGTGTGATGCTATTGACAGGTAAAAACCAAAGGGGCGTAGTCACTACAAGAATTTCAGATCTAAGGCTTAAGCTGTTGTTTTGTGTGCACTAAAGGACTTTTCCCTCCCCTCCCTAGCACCAGAATGTGTTTCTTTATTTAACTTCCAGGAAGTTTACTGGGGTTTAATATACTGTCTACAAAAACAGGGGTAGAGCTCAGTTTGGGGCTTGGGAGATACAGATCAGGTTCTCCACATTGTCCTGGAGTTCCTAAGTGATCTCAGCCAAGTTACCTCAGCTCTGGAGTTCCTGAGGGCAGATCCCAGACTGCTGTGGCTCAAGAGCTCAGCTCTGGCTGGGAGGTCCATCCAAGAGCTCAAGAGAGGAAGTGAGATCTTATCCTGAGCTTCCAGGAATTCTTCTTGTAAATAATAATAATTAAAAAATAAGCTGGCTGTGCCTGCCATAGAGCAGACACTGGCAAGCTGGTGAAAGGTGGATTATTTTATTGCTAATGACACTTCTCCATGTCCCCTGCACCTTTGTGGGCACTCACAGTCCAGAGGGAAGTGCTTGTTACCCAATTCACACTTAAAAATCATTTCATTGATTCTGTTTTTTATATTTATTATTTTTTCCTGATATAAGGAGAGGCCATGTGACAAGACTGGGAGAATTCCTGGTGCAGTTTCCCCTCCCTCCCAACCTGTCCTGTGCTCTGATCAAAGCTGCTTCCGTGGACTGTGAGGATCTCCTGCTTCCTATTGCAGCCATGCTCTCCGTGGAAAACGTCTTCATCCGTCCAGGTGGGAAACTCCTCTTCCCAAAGAAATGAAATGAAATTTCCCAGCTTTCCATGCTCTCTGCATGCCAGGAGTTGGACAGCAGCTGTTCCAGAGGCTTCAGAGCAGCAGGGATTGGGTTGTGTTTGTCCCAAGGCTGTTGAGCTGGAAAGCAGCAGATGCCTAAGCTGAGAGGTCATGAGGGGAAATGTCTGTGACAGAAGGGAAGAGGCAAAAATAAAGGGAAAAAAAAAACCCAAAAAACAACACCAGAAAAGCCAAATGCACCAGAGCAGATGTGTTGCTGTTGGTGTGAGTGCAGGCAGCAGGGACTGATTGTTTTTAGCAAATGAGGCATCACCTCTGGATTGTCTTGTCTGCTCAATAACTGTTTAACCAAACAGATTATTAACAGATTATATTAGGTTTCTGTGAGAGGCTTGACTTGGCACTGCCTCGTTGCCAGTGGTTTTCTAAGTGGAAAATGTGATTCTGCTGTGGTTCCAGGGTAGTTTTGTAGAGCACAGTTCCACCAGAGCTGAACTCAGACTCTGACTAGTGCTAAACTTGAGTCTGTCCCATCCTCCTGCCCCCTCCTGCTGCCCACCCCCAGCTGTGGCACACATCTGCAGCCTTTGGGGGGGACCTTTGTGCTGCCCAGCCCCTCCCTGGCCCTGCTGCAGTTCTCTCTGTCCTCCCTGAGCTGTGCCTGTTGCAGCAGCAGCCACAGGCCCTGCTGCCAGCCCTGATAAGCTGGACCCTGCCCTGGGCTCCTTCCCACCCCCACCACTGTCCCTTTGCTTTCCCATCCTCTGTGCCCTCGTGTTTTGCCTGTCACCCCGTGCATGAGGAAGCAGACACAGATCCCCATCCTCCAGGCACCTTTTCCCAGTGCCAGATCTGTGGGATGAGGCCTCCCTGCTCCATCCCTTTTACTTTCAGTACCCACAGACTTCTGCCAGCCCTTCCAACAGCAGCAATTCCAGTGGCCTTTGCAGCCCTGCCTCCCTCTCCCAGGGGGAATAGGTTGTGCTGGAGGAGAAATCCTTTGGCTGTTTAAAACCTGAAATAACACCTTGGAAATGTTGCTTTTGCCTGGTGCATTTGATGAAGGTGAATTCCCACTAAAGTCACAGGTTTTTATCTTTATTAATTTTAAGATCTCCATTACTGTGGCAGCAGGACAAAGCTGAGTTCAGTAGATTAGAGGGTGCTGTGGTGGGGTGGGTTCAACAGTCTTGTTTTTCCTCTCACTTGATCCCTGTGAGCTGTTTGTTTATTCCTTTATCTTTCCATGTCAGCCTCTGGATGGATTGTGTGTGAGAAATACTTTCTAAGAGACTGGAATTCTTCATCCCTGGTGCTGACTGATGAGATTAATCATAGATTTAATAGCATCTACGTGCTCTTGTTCAGCAGTAGGGGGAAGAACTGTAAATGCAGCTGTAGAAGGAGAGGCAAATCTAAAAAATAACAGGAATAGAGAGCCAAGGCTGCCAAACACACACAGAAAATTAGGCAGTGATAAATAAAAATGACTTTTAAGTGAGATATAACCTATTCCTCAGGTGATCCTCAGAAGCAAAAGGAGGCTGAGCTGCAACACCAGGAACTTGCCTCACAAGTGGGAGGATGCAATGACTTTGCAACACTCTTAAATATTTTTGAACAGTGCAAAGCAAGGTATGAAATTCTCCCTCACAGTAAGTGGTTTTGCATTGCTCATAACTCCCAGTTTTCAGATGTGCTGCAGATACACTCCTGTGTGCTCATTCCTAATTTCAGATTTATTCCTTTTTGTGAGCTGTAATTTCCATCCAGACACTTTTTATTTAACCCAGCAAAGTATCTGCCTGTGTAGGTTGTTGCCTTTGTGTGACCATAACAATAAAATAGAGGCAAGTTTCTTTGCAAGCAGCTTACAAAGGGCTTCTTTATAATTCAAATATTCCTGTTCTCAGCAAGTCTCCTTCAGCCTGGTGCCAAAAATACTGGATCCATTGGAGAGCTGTGAAATCTGCTTTTAGTGTGGAAAGACAGCTGCGGGAAATAACCACTAAACTGAAACAGGTAAAAAAATACAATTTCTGGATATGTTTGAGCTGTATAAAATTATATTTGAGAGATGTGGTGGATGCTGAGCCTTTGCCAGGTGGCTGCTGCCTTTCTCCAATAGAAACTAAACCAGTTAAATGTTTTTGTAGAGCACTCTTGCTGGTGTAACTCAGGTACAGTGGTGGAAATGGGCAAGAAGGAGAGTTTTTCTCTTTTCCTCATGGTTTCTGTACAGAGGGAATCCCAGAGTTTAAAACCCATGGGATGGAGGGCGTTTAACTGCTTTTTCTTGAAGAAAGAGCCTGATTGATGTTGCTTTTTCTTTCCCCAGCTGCCAGACTTCCCTAAAGAGACATTTGAAGGCTCCAGAACTGAAATACTGAGAAGATGCCTGTGTGCAGGATACTTCATCAACGTTGCTAGGAGGTGAGGAATGAAGTTTGGAGAACTGAATGGACAAGAAATTATGCAAATTCCTTCAAAGTGTGGTTATATGTTGGTAAAAGCAGCAAAGTAGTAACTGCAGGTGAAGGAGATGTTTCTGCAAGGGGCTGAAACCTCTGCTTCACTGTTCCAAGGGTGTCAGCAGCTTCTCATTTTTCTGTCTATGAAGTCACCAGCTGAGGAATGGTTCCAGATATTCAGCTAAAGGGCTTGGAAATCTCCAGTTATCTCAGCTTTTAAAGGCTTCACTCCCAAGCCCTGAGGTTATTGTGGTGTTACACCTGCAGTGCTGCTGTGGTAAATTAGATATGTTGCATTTCACTTTTTAAATGGGTTTTTTTACAGTTTAACTCTGGAAGCACCTTCCTCTAGGTAGATATTTGAGAACTTTTTTATGTGCTGCTGCTGATTTGTTTAGTTCAGTGTTGGTGTCTGTGTTGCTCTCTAATCACAGCAATGTGTGTTTTGTTTTGTTGGGTTTTTGTTTAGGTTTTTTTTGGGAGGGGGGTTGTTTTTTTTGGATTTTTTTGTGTTTTATTTTTTTAATTTCTTTTTTTTTCAGATCTGCAGCCAGGACATTCTGCACCATGGATGGACATGGCAGCATAGTCTACATCCACCCTTCATCCACAGTGAGTTCCCAAAGCCTGCTGATAGAGCAGAAAGGCATCTCTAAAAGGAGCAGGGGCAGGTCCCTAAACTCTCCCTAGTGTTTGCTTTGTGCTCTGCTGCAGTGATCATTTTGAGAGTGGGGAAGAGCCTCACTTCTTCACCTTGCTAAAGGTTTGGTTTTTGAAGTGAGAGTTTGGACTTTCCCTCTGGCTCTTTGGACCTCACGGGCGATTTTAAACCTGAAAACTCAGGCTAACACCCCCTCTCATCTGAATCACACACCCTGCTGGAGGTGAGGCTCTGAAAACCAAACCAGCTGTGAGAAAACCTCTGAATTTTTCAGCTCTACAACCAGGAGACCCTGCTGGAGTGGATCATCTTCCACGACGTGGCCGTGACCTCCAAGATCTACGTGCGCACCGTGTGCCCCGTGCGCTACGAGTGGGTCAGGGACCTGCTGCCCAGGCTGCACCAGGTGGATGCCTATGAGCTGAGCAGTGTGGCCAGGGAAGAGGTGACTGAGGAGGAAATCACCAAGTGGAAGCAGAGGGAGGAGCTGAAAAGGCAGTGTGGTAAGCACAGTGCTCGTCCCTCTGTGTCCGTGTGGTTTTCGTTGGGATTTTGTTGTTTCGTTTTGTTCTGTGTGTTTTGTTGTTCACATTCTGGGCTAGAAAGTGTTAATTTGTTTTGGTGTGTGTGGTTCTAGTTGTTTTATTTCTCCTCACAGCTCTTCAATCTTTATTTTCTGTCCCAGCAGTGTGATTTGTGGTGTTTGCTTGATGTTTCTTGCCACGCTCTCCCCTTTTGGTTTCTCAGAGCAGAGCTTGAACAGAATTGAATAAAAGCATTTTGGGGCTGGTTATTTAAGTTTGTGAAGGGTATTTAGCCATTGATGCCCAAATAATGCTGCCCTGGGAGAAGTCCTGAGAACTGTAGGGCAGAGAGAAGGAAAAAAAAAAACCCCATCAAAAAACCTCACCCAGCAATAAACACAGAAGGAAAAAGTCTCACATTTTGGTGAATCTCTCATTCTGACAATGAATTTAATACCACATGTTTCAATAGTCAGTTTTAATTAGAATTGGTGCCTGCTAACTGATCTGGCTGCTTGACATTCTTGGGATTCTCCTGTCAGCAGGTTCCTAAAGCAGCCAAGTATTCAAAGGGCCTCTTTACTCCTGACCCTTCCAAAACATCCATTTATTGTACAGTAAATACAGATTCTCTGCCATTTCCTTAGCAAAGGAAAAAAGGCAGATCTGTGTTCACATCAGCATCTCTTTCTGCCCTGCATTATTGTGTAACCCCACCACTTAAAACATGAATTTCATTTGGTTATAAATAATGCAGAAGAGCCTCATCAGTTTATCTGAAGGAAATGTTCTCCATGTCCCCCTTCACATTATGACCTCATCAGGCAATTGCCAATTAATTGGAGTTTAATATTGAGCTTGCAGATGTATTTCCAGGACCTTCATGAAGATAGGTGTCTGAATAGCTGACAAGAACATAATAATAAAAAATAATTAACAATGGATGTTGATTAAAGCTTCTTTTTCTCACAGACCCTGGTGCCCAGCCCCAGGACCAGGCTGCAGGAGCTGCTTCACTCACACAGATTTTAGGCTCTCATTTTTTTTTTAATTGTTATTTTAGACTGAAAATATTTTCTGCTTCTCTTCCCTTCTGTGTGAAGCAGTCCCAAGGTCTCAGTGCTGTGGGGGAATGTGCATTTCTGATGGTGGCTGCTCTGCAATATTGACTTTTCCTACTCCGTTATCTGCATGTTTTCCTCTCCCTTCCTCCTGCCTCCGGAAATTTTTTGAAGATAGTTTATCCTAAATGTTTTTTCCTGTCCTGCCTAAACCTTAGTTTGGGATGTGCAATTCCAAAGAAGAATTGTAGAACACAGGCTGCATTTTCTTTGCTACAATAAAAAGCAAGATTTGGGGATGAGATGAGCCCAGCTGCAAATATTGACATGGGAGCTAAGGCATGATTTTATTTTGATTTTTTTTTTTCCCCCACCCTGCTGTGGTGCAGTCTGTCCTCTCTGGAACTCATTCAAATGGCTGCCTGGGACTTGGAGGAAAAAAAAAAAAAAGAGATTTTGTTGGGTTTTTTTTGGTATTTAACAAATAGGAGGAGTTGTAATGCTGGGGAGGTGGAGGGTTTTGACATGGAGAGTTTATTTCTTTCTCTCCTTTTCCCCCAGAAGGAGTCACAGACAACTCAGCAAGGAAGATGGAGAGGAGGAATGATGACCAATCCATCCAGGATGCCCGAGCTCGGTACCTGGAGAGGAAGCAGCAAAGAGCTCAGGGTTTGAGTGGCCCAGAGAAGGAACTGGGGTAACTGTGCTGGCAGCTCTGCTCTCCCTGCCCAGGGGAGGCACTTGGTGCAGCTCTGGGGGTGTTTGCCCCATGCCACAGGACTGGCAGGAGGGCAGGGAAACTTCTGCTTGGTGGTGAGCCCCAGTGCCAAAGGGGACAAACACAATTCCCTCTGCTGCATCCTGCAGGGAGAACTTCCCAAGCTGAGTTCTGTTGCTGCAGGTCAGTGGCAACAATTTAGTGGCTGAAGCCCTGATACCAAGTGTGGTGCCAATTCTCTGGCATTTATTTGACTTAAAGAGGTCTCAGTGCTGTTGTAAATGAAATTTTTCTTAAAGGTCGCTTGGGGTTTATTTTTGTAAGGAGTGGAACTGAAAGTTTTTTTTACCCATTTTATTCTGTCTGATGGTGGTCATAGAGCTCTTCATGCTCAGGAAAATGTGCAGGAAGGGCTCTTTTAATGGAAGCAGCAGGATTAAATCCAAAGGGATATTTCCCATTCTGTGTTGTTCCTGCCCTGTGCTGTACCAGGTACACACAAGGAAATAAAAGTTTTGTTGTTTTTTTTTTTTTCCTTGAGCATCTGAAAGAGCAAGGAGCTGTGGTGCTTTGTCATCATAAAGTTTGTTTCCTTCTCAATAAAAAAATCCTGTTTTATCACCATAATAATCCTAAAACGCTCCAGGGCTCAAGTGAGGAGTTTATGTAAGAATTTCCAAATAATTGGAAGAACTTGCTGTGATTTTTCCTGCCTCAGCTGTGTGCTCTGTGTCACCCTGGGCACTGGTTCAAGTGGTGTTGTAGCCTGAATAAAACACCCACCATTGCACCCCTGCCTCACCTCAAGCATTCCAGCACTGCCCAGGATCCCAAAGCCTCCAAAACCTCAGGATTTTTGGGGAATATTTTACAATATTATTGCTCATAAAGTGCTGGGTCTGATAATTATTCCTGTGATTGATGGGAAAGGGTTTTGTTCTTTCAGGCTCTGCTTTGCAGCAGCAGCTCTTGGGCTTGACTCATCCTGTGCTCTGAATTTTGCTGTTTAATTGGATTTATATTTGCAGTGTCACGGCCCCTCATGAGTCAAATGCCATCTGCACCACCCAGTGGGCCTGAAATGAGTACACAGAATGCCCACTGTTCCTTGGGGCTATAAATCACTTGGCAGATCCTAATGCTTTCTGATTTTTTAATATATATATTTATTTATTTCACTTTCTTCATAGCAAGAAGTAAGGGATTTTCCCCCCTCCACACACTTGTGTTCCAGGGCTTTGGAGATGGGGAATTAAAGACAAAGTAAAAATTATCTGGGGAGGTGAAATAAGATTTCAGCCATGCCAAGTGTGACAGCACACACAGCTCCGGGCAAAGTACCTGGAGTGTGCTGCATTCATCCCAGAAAAAGAGTGAAGTTTTTACCTGTTTTACGTGCTGGAGTTAAAGTGTCAGTTAATAAAACACAGAAGGGAACGTGGAGATTCATCACTTCACTGCACTCATTAACAGAGGGCCTGGGAAGAGTCTGGGGGAGCATCCCCGGGGGGGTGAGGGACGGTGACAGCGGTGACAGGGACACCGAGGGGGGGGAATCCATCAGATCCCGGTGCCAGGGACAGCTCGGGATGGGGAATCCACCAGATCCCGGTGCCAGGGACAGCTCGGGATGGGGAATCCACCAGATCCCGGTGCCAGGGACACCCTTGTCCCCTCAGTGTCACCTCCGCGGGTGTGGCTCCATCACATCCCCATGCCACCACCCTGGGAGAGGGGGTGGGACCCATCGCATCCTGGTGACAGGGACATCCCTGTCCCCTCAGTGTCCCTCAGGCGGGGGGAGGTCCCTCCCATGCCGGTGTCAGGGACAGGACGCAGCGGGGGCACCCATGGCATCCCGGTGACCGGGAGGCCGCGGGGAGAGGTGGTCCGGGGGCTCCCGCGGTGTCCCCCCGGTGTCCCCCCGGTGTCCCCCCGGTGTCACCTTGCCCGGCCGCGCCGCGCCGCCCCACGTGACCGCGCGCGCGCGGGGCGGAAGTGACGCCGCGGCCCCCCGGTCGCATGATGTGGCAAAAAAAAAAA
>VZUA01059252.1:0-14722 GCA_013401035.1 Horornis vulcanius
AAAAAAGAATCAAGTCAGCAAACTGAAGGAAGAACAAAATCTAATTAGTTTTATCTGCTGTTTGTTATGAAGCTGTCAGAGTGCTCTATCCCCTAGTTTTACAGCACTCTGGAAAATAACAGTGATAATAATAATAAACAACCGTGCACAGGGTTGTTTTTGAAGCAGGCAGGAAGCAGATTAAGGAGGGGGAAAGACAGCAGCCTTCTCCTCCACTGCTTCTCTCCTGCTGCCAAACAGCAGAGATGTGGGTGATAGAGCTATCTCCTGTCTTATCTGTCCTTGGACAAGATCCACTGCCCCTATCCATCCCTTAAGAGATGCAAAGCCTGAGTCAGAGACTGTTTGGCAGCAATTTGGGACACTCATATTATATTTCTTTCTTTGCCACAGATCTCTTACACGCTCTTGACCAATTTGTTTGTGCTCCCAGTATCTGTTCCATTGAGAGATACAAATGGCAAATATAGTAGTGAAAGTAGCTGTGTGTTTTTGGAATAAGGAGGGGGGAAATAAGGATGTAAAACTCCCCAGGTGTTTGCTCTATACTGATTTCAGCTCACAAGAGGGGAGCTGGAATTACTCTGTGCAGGAGTGTGGTGGTAGTTGCCATCACTGGTTTCCACTTCAGTGATGTGCAGTGATGATTTGTTAGGACATTTCTCTTCAACCTGTGCTGTTTTAAATTTTAAAAGCATTTTCTGTCAGGCTGTTATCAACCCATCCTGTCCCATAGCCTGATCCTTACAGTGTGGAAGTTTTCACTCCTGTTTTAGTGAGAGCAGGATTTGACCCTCTGAAAACACTTGTATGGTTTTCCAGGCAGAGGGCTGGACACCAGGCTCCAGTTGAAGATATTATGCAAAATCTTAGAGAACTAAAAATCCTGTCCTTGTAATTGCATTGGGAAAAGATGAAGAAGGTTAAAGAAATAAGGTATAAATTGGAGAGGAAGGAGAGGACTCAGGGCAAGGAGAGGATTGAAGAGAACAGGAGGGAATAGGAGTAGGGGGCATTTGGGCGAGACACAGGCAGAGAAATGGGAGAATTGTTCCTATTTGTGCATCCTCTTCCGTCCCCAGATAATGTGTCAGTATTAGTGCTACCAAGAAACAACCCTCTTTACTGTAGAATAAATCTGCCACTGTATTCCCCACTCCATAAACGGCAGCCAAGTCGGCATCCTCAGCGCTGCATTGTGCGCTCCGCGCTGGGGTCTGTGAGTGCTTTTCATGACGGCTGAGCCCGTGTCATCCCTGCCCTTGGGCTTTCTCTCCAGGCACTCACATCCTCAGACAGCTCCTGGAAGATCCATGGCATATTATTGTTGATGGAGCAGTTTGTGGCTACTCTCTTCGCCTTTTCTTTTTCCTGCTTCTTTTATTTCACTTTTAAAAGAGAGACCAGGAGGGAGTGAGAGAGAAAGGAGAAGGCAGAAAGAAGTGCCCTGCTACGAGTCTAGCACGATCTCCAGAAAGATGGCAAGGCAGCTATTTTAGCATCAGGGGCTTTCTTAGTCTTTAATTAAGCTGCTTGTAGCTCATGCATGTGAGAGGGAAGACCAATCTACCACTGGAAACAATCATCAGTTGGATGCTCTGGCAGTAACTCCAGTGTCAGTAAAATGCCATAGCCTTTGGCTAACTGAGCTCTGGGCACTGAGGGGCTGGCTCCTCACCAGCTGATGTAATTGCAATCACAACCCTGCTTTCTGCCCCCTTGCTCCTCAAGGCCTGACTGACGAAGTTCCCTGAGTGGTTTCCAGTGCATGCTCTGGCAGCTCCTGCCTCTGCCTCGGCATTTCCATAAAAAGTCGTTTAGCTTTTCTGTGTTTGTTTCCCTGTCTGTGAAGTGGGGTTATTAATATTTATTTTCGGTGAAAGGGGTCACAAAGAGGTTTAAATCTCCAGTGTTTACAACACAATTTGATATCCTTAGAGAAGGCAAACAGGAAGGATTAATTGCTGCTTCCTTCATATATCTGCCATCACTGAAATAAAAATCCTGCCCATTACTGGGATCACCACTCACTCCTTTCCAGAGGCTGCTGTGTTTCCTTTGGTCTCTGTGGAAGGTGGCACAGGTGGGCCAGACAAATCCTTGAGGTGAAAGCACAGTGTCAACAAAAACTTCGGATTTTTTTACAAGCGCAGCAGTCTTCCAAGGACCAGGCAGCATGCTGGTTAGTGAGTTAGGAAAATGGGAAATTTAATAGAGGTGAAAATGAGGCACTTGGGAGAAGAATGGAGCAATCTGGTAAACATCTGAAATGTCTCTGCCCAAGGGCTAGGAGTGTAAGGGCTAAACAGGAAGAATATAAAGCCTTAGTACATATACCAAGCTATGAGTTAATCAGCTTCCCAGACACATGGAAAAGAGAAAGTAGGAACAGCAGAAGAAGGATTAATTGGCTGTGAAACATCAGGGAATTGATAGGTTGAGTCAAGGAAAAAGGAGTACAGGCCAGCAAGCACTGACTTAGAGATTAGAGCAGAGGTGCAATGACGAGATCTCCTAAGGCAGGGAGAAGAATAGAACAAAAGGAAAACTAAAAGTGTGTGAGGACCTCATTAATGCCTTAAAATGAGAAATTAATTGTTTTTTGAAAGTTCAAGCAGCAGCAGACTAGGAATGAGAAGAGAATGATACCAAAGCACTTGTGGATGAAATCAGAAAGGTCCTGGCAAAGAACGAACTAGAGGTGGCTGCAAACACACAAGGGAAGGAAAAGAAATACTATAAATATTCTATAAAAATGCTAGAAGGAATAAAACTGTAAAACTATGTAGCACAGGAGGAGAGCACATGCAAAGGGTTGGAATCATCATTGCCTGTTTGACTTCCCTTATCACCGAAGCAGTCGGTGCTAGATAAATATAACAGAAGTCACACTGATTGAGGTGTGGGAATGGGCCAGAGCAAAGGGGTGTAAATTAAAGAACCCTTACACTGAGTGAATTCAATCTGATTGACCTGAGGGAATTCCCCTGCAGGTTGTCTAGTGAAAACAGTCTGTGAACAGTTAGGAATGAACTTCAAGGACTTCTCCTACATCGAGAGGGTTCTTTAGAGTTGAAAAGGGCAAATAGGGTATTTGTGTAGATAGAAAAAAAAAAAAAATAAGAGCCAGGAAATTTAAATTAGCCAGCTAAGCTGAGTCACTACAGAGAAACCTCAACAAATTATGAAACAAACAATTCATTAGCTGCTATAGGATAAGAAGGTGGTAAAAGAGAATCAACATGGATTTGTCAAGCTGATCTAATTCCTTTCTTTTATTGGCTAATTGGCTTAGAGGATAACATATGTCTTTGCTTTAGGAAAGCTTTGAATACTTTCTTTTCATAAAGAATTAAAGTAATATGGTTTATATGAAGTATTTGCAAGGAAGGTGCACATATAGCTGAGGAATTACTTATGAGAGACAGGTTTTATCTCCATGAACTTTAGCTTCCTAGAAGTTAGGCATCTGGAGAAGGGTGACTGAGAGAGGATCTTGTCAATATCTATCAGTATCTGAAGGTGGGCTGCCACAGAGATGGAACCGAGCTCTTCTTCCTGGTGCCAAGAAATAGCATGAGAGGCAGTGGGCAGAAACTGGAACACAGGAACTTTCACCTGAACAGGAGGAAGAATTTATCTCCTGTGAGAGTGGCTGAGCAATGGAACAGTTTGTCCAGAGAGGTTCTGAATTCTCTTTCCCTGGAGATATTCAAAAGGCATCTGGACACAATCCTGAGTGATGTGCTTTGGAGGACCCTGCTTGAGCAGGGAGGTTGGACCAGATGACCTCCAATGGTCCCTTCCAACCTTACCCATCCTCTGATTTTGTGATTTAGTCTAAGTTATTCTGTACAGGGTAAATGTAGAGAAACAGGCACTCCCACAGGATCTACAGCCTAAGATATCGGAAAAGGATCTTTTGTTGAGCTGTTTCCTTGCCTTATTGACTTCTGAGTGAAGTTAAACTACCAGATCAGGCAGGACTCCTAGCTTTAAACCCACCTCAAGAAGAAATCCCACAGTCATGCTTGAAGGGCATTATTTTACTTAAATAACTGAGAAAAAAAAATGGAAAATCTGTTTGTTCTTTCCAGAAAATCCCATATCTTTTCCCGAAGCTTAGCTCCAAGTTCTTACACCTTTATTTATGTCAACACATCTGCCAACCTCACCTTCAGCCTTTCTCTGCTTCAGAGCTGCCCACACCCAATCCTGTCAGCCCGTCCTTTGCTCTGGCAGTCTCACTCCCCCAGAGCTGAACACAGAATTCTGGTGATCTGGGGGCTGCATCCCAGAGGGAACTGGGATCAGACCAGGCACTCTCACTGGTAGCTGACATCCAGGTAGATGCCAAGAGCCCTGGAGCAGGGAGCTCACACTGAAGCCACTGTGCCAGATGGCCTGAGTGCTCTCAGTTGTAAGAGCTGCTTTGTACTTTTTAGCTTTACTGATGCAGAGAGAACATTTTGAACTGTCTAAGCCTTCTAACCTTGTATCATTGGCACACAAACAGCAGCAGCACACTGTTGAACATAATAACAAGAGGGAAAGAGCTGTGGAATTAAATAAGAATTTAAATCTTAGGGTCTGCAGCTCAGAGCTAGAAGCTTTAGCTGTGTTATTTCCAGGAATTGGTTGAGTCATGTTTGAGAATAATGGATAAGATTAATTCCTTCGTGACTATGGCTGAATAAATTATTTGCCAATAATGATTTGACTTCTTCTAGCTGCTTTTTCTAATGTGTACGATACAAAAAAAAATATTTGCTCTGTCCTGGACGTGTGTGCTGGGTATGGTGCACTGGTTCTTGGTATATGGCAGTGAATTTATTCCCCAAAGACAGTTTTCAATGGGATTTACCCCAGAGCAACCGAATGCAGGATTTGATCTGTAGTATTCAGAAGGATTCATTTTTCACCTCATCAAGTAGGAAGATAGAAGAGAGAAGGAAAGTTATTTCACTGCACAACAACCCCTTTTCTTCAAAGGGTGAGCTGCCACCGAGCCACGAGCAGGGCCCATGGAGGGACAGGACAAATGTTGCTTGGCAACTCCACGCCACTGATGGGAAGAGCTCTACAGGCTGAGCATCGCAGAGGGACCGAGGGAGAGCGAGACAGAGGCACACCAGGATGCTTGTTTGTGTCTGGCCCTGTTAGAAATGACACCACTCATGCCCTGGTAATTGCTGTAGACAACGGACAACAAAGTCTGTTCTGTTGGGTGGGAGAGTAATTGCAGGTCGTAAACGCTGAAGTGCCCCCTGCCCACTCCCCAGGCACAAAGGGACTTTGGATCTATTAATATCCTGAAGGTCACTGAATTCTTCCCGGTTTAGCTAGCTGTGAGCAAACCTTAAAATGGCTCAGAGGCGCTGCAGCTTGGTTAAACACCTACAGGGAACCAAAAAAAGCTATTGTCCTCTGCAGCATCACACAGCTACCTTGCCACTTGTCACAAGTGTCAGGGGATAGTGGTGGTGCAGCCCTGACAGTCTGAGGGTGCCAGAGAACCCAAATTTGCAACGAGGCTGGTTGTTAAAACCAGGCAGCAGAGTTTTCAGGCACAGTATTCCTTCATCAGGTTTTGTCACTATTGAAGGATCATAAATTAAATGGAACTAGATTGGTCTTGCAAAGCAAACCCCCTGTGGCTCATATGTTAGCACACTCTGCCAAAATCTGAGTTGCTCTCAGCTGCAGCTCCAGCAACACCTCCCTTTGTGTGGCTACACAGCGAGCACTGTTTGGTTTATCAAGCCTAATGCTGGAATGAGAATCAAAAGATCCTTAGCAGACTTCGTAGGGAGTTTAGTAGAAATGGGATTTTGGGTGCAAAGGAATATTCTGTTTGAAGCTTGAAGTCCTGCTTCCCACAGTATGATTCTGGGGAGAATAAAGTGCTCGTTTTACTCTGACTTCGTGCAGTATTACACTTTTCAGCAAGCACTAAAACTTTGGACTGAGAAGGAATGTTTGCAGAGAGCTGGCTTTTCCTAACAGCCTGCAATTGCAACAATCCAAGAATTTTGTTTATGGAAAGTGACCAGACTGTAGTAACACTGCAGGTGTTATCAAAAATCACTACATGCCTTCGAAAGTTTTGAACAATCTCTGTAGACAACACATGTGAAATATCCTCTGTTGTTAAACATTAGCGAGGATTTTGTGTAGCATCATGTCTTGGTTGTTTCTAAGTAAAAGAAGCTAACAATTTCTAATGTGTATAAAAAATTGGATTTTTTTTTTTCTTTTTCAAACTGTCTACCGCACCTTACCGTCTGCTGGAATAACCTTTCATTTTTGGAAGGGCTGTTTATTTTTTTCTACAAGTTGCAGCTCTTCTACAAGAATAGGATGTCTCCTCATTGCCTTTCTACCTAGGCACAAGCTTTAATAGGTTGAGCAGTTTAATCCGGGTGTGACTCCTTCTGGCCTTCATTTTTTCATGCTGTTATGGAAATTTCACTGAATCACAGGCTATTGTTACATGTGGCACTGCCACATATTGCTACACGTGGCACAGCCTTAAAAAAACATGGAAAATTTCAGCTTCTGACTACCACTAAATACACCTTTGATTGTCTTCATTTTATGCAAATAAGTGAAGGCTGAATGAATTATTCTTTCTCCCTGATTTTTTTTTTTGTTTGTTTGGTTTGGTTTGTTTTGATTTAATTGAGTCTTTGTCTTTGCAAAGCCTTTTTCCTTTTTTGCTGTCTCTTCTTTCAGACTAATGGGAACAATTACATGTTATTTCCTGAGGAGGGTTTCTTCACCCTGTGGCACACTCAGCCTTTTTCTGGTCTTCCTCAGGTTTTGTGCTGCTCCACTTCCTTTCCCATTTTCCATCTCCCCCCTTCCTTCAGAAAGATGTACCAGGGAACAAAGGCCCCAGAAAAGCTTTGCTTTGCTCTCTTGTGTGGAACTCTTGCTCCACTGATTGCAGGGGGGCTCTTGGTCCTGCCTGAGGAGAGCAGACAAGGATGTCCCTATTGCATGGAGGGCAGGGATTACGGAAGAGCATCTTTCTTAGGCATCTGAGGTCACACTTACCCTCTCTCACAGCTGCCTGGATCTCTGCAGATGAGCCACTCCGTGACCTCTATCCCTGACAGCTCCACTCCAGGCAGGTGCCACTGGCTGTCCCCGTGCCCTGTGGCTGCCACCCTGCTGCCTCCTGCTGCTGATTCAGCTGGCTTTCAGCTTCCAGCTCACATCCTACATGCCGTGTTCACAGAGACCAGTCAGAGGAAGCTGGGATTTAGATTTCAGTCGTGTTTCTAATTCCTTTGGTTTCCTGTAGCTTCTCCCCTCGAGGCATTTCTCCTGAAGGCCCTGCTCACCCTTGCTTTCCTTTCACTGATGCTCACAGGCAGTGCAGAAAGAAGGCAGCAGAGGAAGTCACAGCTTCTTCTTGCCAGCCTGCCTTGCCAACACCTCTGGGGGGCAGGGGGCCAGTTCCTGCATGGCACAGTTATTATACCTTTTTTAAAAAAATTGCCTTTGATTAAAATGTAAGGGTCCCATCTTTTTGTTGTCATTAATGTGGGCTGCAGGCTATGGGCCTTTGAAGTGTTTCTTCTTGGCTCATCTCCATGTTCCTTCTTTTTTCCCCTCATTTTTCCTTTTTTTTTTTTTTTTTTTTCTCGCTCTTAATTTCAATTCTCTCAATTATCTGCCCTTTCCAGCTCAGGGTGAGATTTGTTAATTTTCACATGCTTGCAAAAACCTGGCTGACACACTCCATGTCCCTGCCAGCTTCTACATGGGCAGCCAGTCACAGGAGCAAGCAAAGAGGCAGCACATCTCTCTCATGGGCTCTTTGACCCAGCTTGGCTGCTCCAGTGGGGAAGAGGAGGGAATTGCACTCTTGCCTTGCCAGAATGGCTCACCCCCTTTGCAGGAACAGCACTTAGCAAGGCACAACTGAATAATACTCTACTGTGTTTAATTAAGGAGATCCAGAACTATTTTATTTGTGATCTCAGGCCTTTATAGGCTGATGGATTCCTTTCCATGCCCTAACCCTGAGGGTAGTATTTTGTTTCCCAGACTGAGTGGAATAAAAGGACACCAGGCTGAACCTTTATGTCTCCTCAGGTATTTCCACCTGTATTAACAAGAGCTGATTGATAGTTTGGGTGGGTCCAAAGAGGAAATAATAAACTTTAAAGCTTATTTCTCTCTCCTCTGCTCAGAGCTGTGGTCTGGGCAGTGGAAATGACTGGAATGTTCATATCTTGGTTGCTTAAGGATTCCCAGAAGTTGAGAAAAGGTATAAAATGGCCAAATGCCTTGAGTAAGGTGGTGATACAGAGCAGTTGGAGAATATGCAGCTCCCCTGGATGAAATCCCAGTGAGTGCTTTCCTGTAGGCTGTCCTTCATAGGTGCAATGCAGAGGGCAAAATTTCATTACATTCCTGCAACCATCTGCCTTAACCTTTATCTTACTTAATCCCTAATTTCTTCTCCATAAAAGCACAAGTGAATGCCTATAAGTAGCTTCTCTTTATCCCTCTCATGAAAGACTGCCTGCATGAGGCTTCTGTCTGTCTTTAAGGAGGAAGAAGTTGCTCCAGATATGGACAATCTCCTAGCTAAGGTGCTTGCCCCAGTTACAGGTATAAATCTGACTTGAACCCTTTACTGCTGGGACAGCAAAACTGCTCAGGGAGGGAAAACAAGGCAAAATAAAAATAAAATTGAAGGTTAAAGCTAAGGATCAATAGCAAGTTAACTAATGTTTTGGATTTCAGTATTGTTTAGATATACCCTGCCCCTGAGCATCCAGGGATATTTCCCCTGATCTGCATTGACTTAAGATGCTAAACCATCCAAACATTGCACCTGGCAGGAGTTAGGCTTGAGCACTGGGATGCAGAGAATCTGGAGTGTTCCAAGAACTTTTTGATGCCTTATCCAAGCACTCTATAGAATGCTGTCATTCTCTTCCTAGTTTCCCTTCTCTTTTTCCTTTCAAGCACAGGCATGGCTTTCTTTTACAGGGAGATGCTTTCTCCCAAGCATCATTTTTTTGAGTCTTCCTTTTGTGTTTTTCAGGCTGGAAGTTCTTTTATTATATTTTTCCCATAGAAAAGAACTACTAATTGGTGGAACTGAATTTAAAGTGATTGAAATGAATCCTCCAGCCTTACATCTTCTCATGCCTCAAGCAAGAACACATCAGAGAGCTCCAAAACTGTTCAGTGATGCATCTCTAGCATGTTTGCCTTGGAACTGGAAGGTGAGGTTTCCATGTACCATGCTCTGTGTGGCAATGATTTAATTGCTGCCCTGCAATCACTGCTCAGAAGCTCACACAGATCCATGTTAAAGGGGATGTTGTTTCCCAGCTGGATCTGGTTTCTGGGGCACAGAAAAGCATGGGACAATGAGATGGTGGCAGCTCACCCAGCCCAGGAGGGGACTTAATGCACACAAAGATCTCTGCTCTCTCGGGAGAAGCAATTCCAAATTCAGCCATCTTCTTCAATTACTGGGGTTTAATAAGTCACTGAGCAAAGATAACTGATAAGGACCTTCATCCCCAGGTCACATCAATTGGGAGATAGGATGGGTGGAGCTGAAACCTCTTCTGCTAACATCTAGTAACTTCTAGAGCTGTGTTAAGTGGAGTGTGTATCCCTAGCTTCAAAGTGACACAGAGCAGACAAGACATGAACTGTCTGTATCTGGCTGGATGCATTTGAATCCCATTCAGCCTCCTGCTCAAACCCATGGGCCATCACAGGGCTGCACTTTCCAGCAGCCTGGGGTGAGAGGTGCCAGCAATGACGTTAAAAATCTGCCCAAGCTCAGCACAGCCCGTTGGGACCCTTGGAGTTTTCTTCATCAGACCTATGTCTTTTTTCTGCCAGAAACCAGGCGGTGATGAACATGACACTTTGGTTGCCATGGGAACACAGCATGATGTTTGTGTTAGCTGTGCTCCTTGCTGCAGCCAGAGCTACTGGCTCCAGAGGTGGCTGTGACCAGCTCTGGCAGCACCTGGCCAGGTCTTGCTCTCCCTGGGTTTTGGGGGACAGCCCCCCTTCAGAGGAAGGTCTGAAGTGACAAGTCACTGGAAATTAGTGAGATCTGTCTGACTGTTGGGTGGGAAATTGATAAATCCTGGTTGAAACTTCTGCTATAAAATCTGGCTGAAAATCATGGGGGGGGTCCACAGGGACCTGGAGACCACCAGACTGCTCCTGCATAGGGAGTAGTTTGAAGTTTTTAGAGTTAGGGGGGAAACGGAGCCCAGAGTTCTTGAAATTCTGCTGCAGCTCCAACATCCCAGGGAGTGTGTGAGGGCCCCAGCACTTCCTGCAGGTTTTTATATATTCCTTACCCCTCTCCTGTCCACCCTTAGGGCTTTCCTGAGCCTCAGCTTGGCAATAATCAGGAAGCACTTTCATGCTGTTACAAAGCCATTTGGAGCTTTCAGAAGGACAATTTGTGAGAGACGACTCATTGTCACTGCTATTTTTCTCTTTTCACAGACCTCCCCTTATATCCTTCCCTAATATCATTTTTTCAGGGACAGAAATATATTTGTAAAGCTCTCACAGAACAAAGTTTTACTGAAGCTAAGGGAGAGGGTGAGGATACAATCCTGCTTAAGAGACAGGTGAAAACCACAGTCAGTCTGTCTCACTAATGCGATGATTTGAATGGGGATCAGAAAGGGTGAGAGTCTCGGGAGAAGATAAAGGGAGCCCAGTTAAAAACAGCTGAGATGATGCTGGAGGGAAGGAAAAAGGTGACGAAGAAGGCTGTGTTGTGGGCAGTATGGATACTCAGGGTCTATGAGAAAGAGTGAAAAATACCACCAAGGGAATCCAGCCAGGTGGTTATAAACAATGATAAAATAGACTTTAGAGGAACAGCTTGCAGCATGGTAAGTGTTAGTCTTTAAGACCTGTCAGAAGTTTGGTAGAGAGTAGCAAAATCTGCAGAAATAGATTAGGAATGTGAAGCTTGTTGCTAGAAAAGAAAATTTCTTTTCTGACTGTCATAAATCTTTGCCTTTTCACCACTTTAGCTGCTTCCTGCATTCCCTAAGCAGGCTTAGTGTTCATACATGGCCAGAGGGTTTCAATTTGAGCTCCAAATAATAATAATAAATTCCATAAAGTGATTCCATGTGGAGAGGGGAGATAATAGTGCCTTATGCTTACACAGTGGGTTCCATGCGCCTTTGGGTCAGGCAGGCTGAGGAGCAGTTCCTCACCTAATGCTGAAGTGCAGCATGTTCTGGGGGGACACTGCACCTGCTCTGCAGTGACTGCACCAGGGCAGGGTGGGGGAAACTGCCCAGGATGAAGCTGCTGAGTGAAAACTGGCTAAAGAAAGGAAGTGCATTTCTCCATGCTGGATTTTAGCCAGGATGCTGAAGTTAAACACCTGGTTAATTAATAAAAAGAGCTGCAACAGCAACATGCTCCCCAGAGCCATGCTGGGACACTGGGATTTGTGCTGTTTTGTGAAGATGAACCTGGCTCTTCCATTACAGCTTCATTGCCACGAGTCCCAGGACTCTGCTGAAATAGGCGCAGTTGAGTCTCGAATGGCAGCTGCTGTTTTTCCTGATGAAAAGGCTTTCTCATCTGCAAGCCAGCCCAGCCTGCCTCTGCAGAGGGCTCAGTGCCTGTCCTACACAGATCAAGGTACGTCATTTTGTTTCATCTGGTGTAGGAGAGCAGGAGCTGCATAATATCTCCACTGAGATCTCATCCTTTCTGTTTGGATCAGTGAGAGATCTCATCCTTTATGTTAGCAGGAGGGTCATGTGTTTGGGAAGGGCAGAGAGAAGAGCATGTCTGTTATCACCTCTCTCCCTGTGTTTGGCTTGGGATGCCTCATTCCTGTCTCCATGTGGAAAGGTCATCACAGCTTCTCTGTCCTAGGACTGGCTCCCTAGCAAGGAGCACTGGTTCTTGTGGGTGATAGGAATCTCTCTGTTGAGAGCCTGCTCTGTTGGGGTGGGAGGACCTGGTGATGGCTGACCAGTGCAATTTCTGGTGGGAATTATGTTATTAAAAGCATCTTTTACTTAGAACTTTTGGCTTACTGGAAACAAAGTCTATCTTTGGGTTTGCATGCAACACTGGAATTCTTGGAAAACTTCCCCTCTGCCTCTATTGCCTTTGTCCATAGAAGTTCTTCCTTACTCTGCCTTACCTGACTGATACAGGGATTGTCCCAGTACTGAGGCTTTCATTTCTGGTGTTCTGAGTGTGAAGGGCCATGCTTAACAGTGTGTTGGTTTTCTGCAGGGACAGACAGAAGTGTGGCTTTTCCTTTACAGTACCATTGTCCAGCTGAGCTGTTCCACCACAACAACTGCTCTGACCTCTGGCTGCTCCATTTGCTCTCCTATTCAGTAGTTAGAGAAATGTACAGTCATCTTGAAATCTCACTGTAGTCAAATATCTTCTCTTTTTATTGTCATCTACAAAAGCATAATGTCATTAGAATCAGCTCCGCTTGCCAAGCAGATGAGCATCACCCTGTTTACAGAGAATTCCCTGTCACAGGCATGGGGTTTTATCCCTGCAAATCTCTGCTGGGGACATGGAGCACTCTGAAAACATAAGCTGAAGCTTTGACTTCCCATCAAACTTTGAATCAAATCCAGGGTAAAGGGAAGGACTTTGACATGCTTCCCGTATCGGGACTTGTGGGAATTCCTTTTGCCTGGTTTACACAGGATTGCACAAGGGAGAGGTTTAACACTTGAAATACATTTCTGAAGGAAGGACTCAATGCTTTTCCTTGTGTTGCCCACGCCCCTTTCTCAGGCTAAACAGCCAAGTGTGTGTACAGGGGCCTCAGTGACACAGTTCCAGGGAGACAAACATCGAGGTCTGCCCCTCCTGTATTGGCAGGAGGAGGCTCTGCTGTCTGTGACTCTAAAGCAATTGAGCTGCACATCCTGGCTGGAATCCAGCTGAACTGGGTGTAGAATACAACTTTCAATTGCATGCCCTTGGAGGTCATCTCTGGCTTGTCCTTCTGCTTGTTCACAGATGAGTGTGCTGATGTGGAGCAGGAGAAGGCTTGAAATAATCTCCTGGGGCAATGTCTGTGCTGGTGGCTGGAGCCCTGAAAGTGGAAGGCAAGTGAGATTTTTGCTTTCCTGAAAGAGGAATTGGCTACATTTATTTCCTGACTTTTCGAGGTGCTAAAGGAGCGCTGGTGTGCTTTGCATCAGAACCTGAGTTGTGGAATGCTCTACATTCTCCCCGTCTCCTTTTGACCTGGTTAAACCAGTGGTGATTGAACTGAGTTAAGGTGGAAGAATATGATGCTTTTGTCTTCCATCTTGATCTTTCAGGTTTTCCACCATCATCTTTTTGAATGCTTAACAAACCCAAAGCCTCCTGCTTCCCAGGGACCATCTGGCTGGGCTATATCTATAAAGTCCTGTAGCTCTACCAAGTTCAGGGTCATTAAATTATTCCAAACAAACCTTTCTCTTGTGATTTCAATTGGATACAAAAACGACCTTTACTTCCTGCCTGAAGCTCTCTAATTGACAGTGTTGGTGGGACACCTGTTGTCCACTGAGGCTCCTGTTGGTCTCCCAGCATCAAGGCACAGCTCTTTCCTTTAGTTCTGCAGGCAACAAAGCACTCCTGCAGTCCTCCCATATGTCTCATATACTGAATTTTCTACCTCTGAGAAAATCTCCACATCCCCAGTGTGGGGGATATGGATATATATCATTTTCATGATGAGTTTGGTTTGTGTAGCCTTCAGTTGAATTTTTGCTCTGTGAGGTTTTTTTCTGTTTTGTTTTTTTTTTTTTTCCTTTTCTGATTCCATCCCTTTGCTCCTAATCCCACCACCTGGTATGGCTCACACTACAGAATCTCTCTGCCTCCTCAGTGTATACGCCCTTCAAATATTTGTAGACATTTATCACTTCCCCCTCTCTGCTTAGTCATCTCTCTGCCAAGCTAGACATATTTAGTTCTTCTAATCTTTCCTTGCAAGTGAGTCCCTCCAGCACTCATAATTCATTTCTCCTTGCTCTTCTTGGTATATTTTCCAGTTTGTCAGTACTTTAAGAATTTCTTATTTTGTGGTGGTTTAATATGAGCAGACAGAAGGAAAAAAAATGGAGAAGAAAAGCTTCCTGAGGACAGAAGGGTTTTTTTGGCTCCAAGTCACTAGGAATAGATAAGAGTGGGTAGTTCTGGGAATTCCTGCTGCAAGTTCTGGGACACAGAAGAGTGGCCCCCTCTTCTCTTCTGAATTTCTCTATCCCCCAACTCTGAAACATGTAACAAACTATATCAGCTAATATTTTGGCTGGTTTGTTTCTGGAGTTCTCCTCTTAGAAGAGACTTGGCTCAGCTTCTCATTCCCTGTGTCTCTGTCAGGCTAAGGGCTTTGCCTGGGAGTGATTTTTTTCTAGTGGGCTGTGAGGTGCAAGTTCTTCAGAGGTAGTGGGTGCATCTTAGCAGTGCTGAATTTCTATTTCTCAGCTTTGTTCTTCTCAAATACTGGCAGGCATGATGCCAAAGGATCAGCAGAGAGCAGCCAGCTCCTTTTTATCTCAGGAAGATTTTTTCCCTTCTGGACATTTGTTTCTGCTGTGTCCAAGCTATATAAAAAGGAATATAATTTCAAATGGGTCCTAGGAGCCCAGATGGACTTTTTTCCTTTAAATAACCAACTCAACAAATTCTTTATATAGAACCTTGT
>VZUA01059303.1:3942-26807 GCA_013401035.1 Horornis vulcanius
GAAAGGGAGTAGGAAGAGGAACAAGAGATTGTACTTGCTTTTTAACTTCTCTCTCTTTAAGAGAAGGAAATACAACACAAAATTGGAACCTGAGAAATTCAATGGCAAAATTCTTATTTTAAAGGACTATAATCTCACTGTCCATATGAAGTTTCTCTCTTAGAGATATTACCTGGATTTTGCATTTGAGTTGAGTGGAGGTGTGCTGAAATCTTACCAGGCTTAAATAAAATAGCAGAAGTAGTTTATGAAGTTTTTAAAGGGTCAATTGCAGTTCTTCAGTCACTGTGAATTTTTGTTTGAAAAGATTTTTTTTTCAGTTCACAGACAACAAATTATAGATAAATAGGTTTTAATTTGGTAGCAAATTTCAGAGTGTTTCAGTTGCAAGTGCTGGGGATTACTACATGATTCAATTTGCCCTCTTTTTTAATAACAGTTTTAGAAATTTGAAAGTTTGATTGTTGAATACATGACTCTCCCTCTCTTGAACCAATTAGAAAAGGAATGTTATTATTTCCTAAACAGATATTTCTTGACCATTTCAACTTTTAATTAAATATTCAGTCTCTTGTGCCCCTGTTGAGTGTCTGCTTTAAAACATTCTCTGTAAGTCTCTTCCTGAGGTGGTACCTGGAAGCCTTGGTCAGCACAAGATGTTGGTTTGTGCTTGTTCAATGGTGGCTATGTACCATAAACACCCTTTATTCTTCTGCACCTTCATGACTAAATTCATGTCACTTCCTGCATTGGTCACAATCTTTAGTGTCTTACAGGGCTGGAACATAATTCCATGAAACTCCATGTAACTGTCATTGGCACTGGCATTTTCATTGTCACTATCACTGTCGCTGCAGTGTGTGCTGCTGCAGCAGGGACTTGAGAGCCATTTGTGTACTCCTCAGTTTGGTTGCAGGGTGCTCTGGAACAGGACACTTCACCCATTCCTCACAGTTATCCATCATTCCTGATTTCACGTATTTCAGGAACAACAAAATTTTCGCAATCATTCTTTTATGGCTGTGGTATATTGTCAGAATAACAATGGCTCGCAAGGATGCGTTCTCAGCTATTGAGAAACACCCAGGTATCAGAGTAAAGGGTCCTGTGAACCAGTAAATCCAGTGAGGAAACAAATTCTCAGCAGAAGGAAAAATGTAGCAGAGTAGGGCACTTAATTGAAACAGCTCAAAGAATCAAAGTATAAAAATCATCTTTTGTGTCTTCCTTCAACAGCAACTCAAAAGTTCAGGAAAAAATGCCCCTATCTTAGTAGTAGATAAAAGTAAAAATAGCCTCTTTTTCTCCCTTGGCAAAAAAAACCCAACCAAACAAACAAAAAAACCCAATCAACCAACCAACCAAAAACCCAAAAAAACCCCCACAAACAAAAACCCACCAGCAAAACAGTTGTGCTGTGATCTCAGTGCATTCACCTTCCCCTTAGATGCTGGAAGTCAGAAATACCTTTTCATATCTTTTTCACAGTCATTGTTTTGATAGTGCATTTTCATACATCCCTTTTGTTTCTGCAGGAAAGTACTGAAGTAAAATATACTGAAAGTGAAATAGTCTCCTTTTCCTAGAGCCTCACAGTTAAGCTCCTAATTCTACAGAGTCCCAGCAGCAGCAGGAGGTTGGGAAACAGGTTTGAGTATTGGAATACAGTGTTCCACTAAAGGTGTGATTTTATCAATTAAAATCATTAAAGTCTAAAATAGCGTCAAGGAAGTATTGAAATATTTGATGCGGGATAAAAGGGGCTGGAGACAAGGGCTGGTGTAGCTTGCAAATACATCTTCTACTGTTGGAGCTGAGAAATTTATCAATTTTTCCTGCTGAGGAAGCAATTATCATACAGGGGATTTCACAGGGAGAGGTGGAGAAAGACATCGCGGGGGGTTTCAGTGGGAGAGTGGAAAGATGAACTGCTTTGTGTCCAGGATAAAATTAGGATCTCAATTATTCACAGCAATGTAGAGTGGCTGTAGAACAAGGGTAGAGTGATTATGTGACATACAGGCATAAACCTTGCAGTTGCTATCTCATTTTTGTGTCCTAAATGAGGAAAACATCAGCATGTACATAGGTTAATCAGTGTGAGGGAATTTGTTACCGAGAGTCAGAGTTGTCCTGTGTCTCATATGCTGAGCTCCTTCATCCAGCTGTTTGGGAGCTAAAAGACATTGACTGACAAACAATAACCTAAGACAACAGTTCCATTAAAATGGAACCTGCCTAACCCTTCTGATGTCATTTGATTTCAGTCATAAAAGACGAAAGTAACCAGAGTGAAATGGCTGAAGACCTGTGCAAGATAGGGTCAGAAAGAGCCCTCGTGCTGGATAGACTAGCAAGTAACGTCGCCAAACGTAAGAGCTCTATGCCTCAGAAATTTGTTGGTAAGAGTTAAACGTTTGCTGTCTCCTAAAAATAAAGTAAAACAAAGCCACCTAAAAAATTACTTTCTGGCATTTTTACTTTTGCTTTATAATTTTATTTGTTTTGCTAAATTAACAATATGTATCCCTATAGAAGAAGATACAGAGATGTGTTGGAGAAAACAAAACCAACTAAACATCTCCAGCATAAATTTCTGCATGTTCAATTTTTCACATTTGGAGATCAATTTTAAGTTTTTTCCAGCCTTTTTAAAAGCTTACAGACCAGATTATCACAAAATCTGAACAGGTTCTTGAAGTTACCTTAAGAACCTGAAGATAGGAATAGAAGTCTCCTGTTGGGATAGCATTTGACCACACTTTCAGAGTTATTTTATTGAATCCTTGAATGACATTCAAACCTGGGCATACTGGTGTTTCTGAAAACATTTATGAATAGTTGAACATAGCCTGGGTAATATTTTTTCACCCTCTGATAAAATCTGTTTATTTTTACAGCCCAAATTGATATGTCTGGAAACAGTACCTAAATGAAAGGACTTTTGTGTACTTTCTATGAATGATGCAAAAACTTAGTGCCCATTTGCACATAGCAGTTCTTATCTTAACAATGAAAAATTTGACATTAAGCCTATAAAAAGGAAGGCTACACATATTGTTCTGTTTAGTAGGCCTGTGCTAAGTGGGGATTACACCAGTTTTGTGAGATCCACAGACAATATTTTGTCAGCTATGTAAGGTTGTTCTTCAAGAAATAAAAACATGGAAGATCAGAGGATAACATATACCCATATCTAGTTAGGTTCTTTTTTAATTCTCTGTACATTTAAAAAATATTATTCTATAGGAGACAATCAGATTAAACTCTCTGAAAAAATGCACATTAAGAAGGTCTTCAGTCAAAAGTCAAGACAAAAAAAGACCAGCTTATGGGACAGAAAATGCACATGTACTTTCTGCAACAAGGACACAGGGGTGAAAGGAAAATTAGTACTTACTAGACGAGGAGAGGGGAGTTTCTGCTATGTCAGGAGGTGCAACAAAAGGTTTTAAATTAAATTCCAAGGTTTTTTTCAAGTCCAAAGACAACAATTCTAGGAGGTAGTCAAAGATAAGAAATGCTTATGCTTATGCTTATGCTTATGCTTATAAAAGGGCAGAAGTTGTAGTAGAGCTAGATACCAAAAATACATCAACTATAACATATATGTAAGGCAAACCAGACTGGTTTATACACTCTAGTAGCTCTTTGTATTAGGCAAGATACTAATTCTATGAAAGTTCCAGGAAGACCAGAAGCGCTAAAATTTAAAGGTACTGGCAAGTATACTGTCTGCATTGTGTCCTTGGGTGTGGACTGGCTATTTCATTTTCTTTTTCTCTGTTCACCCTGAGAAACAGTAAAGACAGCCAGTTTAACTATGAGTTTTAGGAGGGCAGAGTTTCCTGTCAGTTTTTCAGGGTGCAGTGTAGGAAGACAACCTACTGACAGCAGATATTTGTGGAAATTTGCTAACCATCAAAAAGAAAAACTTTCCTAACAAGAAAATGCTCCCAAATCCTTTCCTTTCCAGTGCTCATCTGCTGCTTCATACAACAGAAAAATCCTTGATTAACACAAGGTTGGGCTGGCTGGTGAGGAGAGCTTTCGGGTACTAAAACATGTTTATTGCTCCTGTAGATTGCCATGTCGTCCCAATACCTGTGCTGAATTCCAGTGAGAAGGAGCAAATGGCATCCTTCACATAAGGAAAGGAGTGTCTTCTGCTTCACTAGTTTTTCTCAAGACTAAATTAATTACCTTTCAAAAATGAGATTGTCCAACAAATTCAGCCAGTTACCTGTGAAATTCTCTCTGTATTCCAAACTGGAATAGCTCCCAAACCCAAAAGAACTGGGCCATCCAAACCAGAAAGTGAGAACTGCATGAAAGGTTGACATAGGGTTGTAAGGTTTAAAGGAAATGGCATCCAAGATAGGGATTAAAAAATACTAAGAAAAAAGGTGCCCACATGCACTGAGTGCATTTTTTACTGTTTAAGTACCTGCAGCAGAATCTTGAGCAGTGCAAACCTTGAAGTGCATCAAACCATTAGCAGTTTAATTTACTTATGCTCTAATAACCACAGAAATGAGCTATTATTTTTAATGAGTGCAAGTATTACTGCATTGCCCAGATATAAAAACGTTACCTACCTACCATAACTTTGTGTCTGTTTCAGACACTTGCTTGGAATTTATTTTTTTTATGAACACCTGATCCTCTCAGCACAACTACCAGCCAGGTATGCTACATAAAGCAAATACTACCCAAGAAAAAGACATTAAAATCATGCTTTCTGAATGCCCCAAATTTTGTTTATAATGAAGACCAGTCCCAGTTTTCAGTGGTGTGCAGTGCCCATAGAATGTGAATTATTTTGGTTTCTTTTTTTCCTCCTTGAATAAAGTGTATACATTTGTTAGGAGAGTTTTTCTGTATTTAATTCAAGAGTCTTTTACAATGCCTATTTTGAATCTTAGGCAACTCTACCTGAAAAATATAGCATTATAAAGGATAAATCTAGAATAAAAAAGAATGCAGCCCAAATTGGCAGAATGACTGGGAAAGAAAATGAGAGGAACTGGAAGCTTGTGTAGCAGAGCAGCTATAAAGTTTCTGTACCCTACATCCCCCATAGGAACTTATGCAATGCTCAGGGTTTTCTTTCTCTGCTTGCAGAGCATGGAACTGGTATGAAACCATATCTTGTGGGAAATGTAGACCACAGGACTTCCTACACTTTAGTGCCCATCATTGCAAAAGTGTTGTGCTAGAAGGTTTTTGGTCTTTTCACTGACTTTGAATTGTCAATCTGAGCAGAAACTGGGCGGGAAATTGTTGATAAATTAATGTGCAGATCTTCTGGTAAAATTTCCATGCTTCTGTTAGCATTTCTTTTGACAAATTAAGACTTTCCAAGACCTACCAGAAAATTTCATGTTGATCAGGAAATGGTGACCGCACTTCACAGAGATGTTTATGGCTTTCAGTGTTTCCCAGGATCTGAAGAGCTAGAAAATCCATCTAGACTATCAGCAATATGTTATTGGTAGAACTTAGGAACCTATGAAAATCTTTTACCTCTTTACATTTGCATGAATTCATTAAGGGCAGTAACTTCAGTAATAACTTTGAAGGTTTATACTGTTAGAGAAGACTGCTCATGTTCATAAAATCAGAATTTGTGCATTTAAATTGTTTTTTTTTCCATTCCTAACTTTTGCCTTCTATGTTTTGCTATCTGTCCAGTAATTTGGGGGAAATAGTAATGAAACTCAACATTTAATACTGGGGCATCCAGCTAAATATACATTAGTGCAGTCTGATTAAAAAAAAAATAAAGATTTACCCCTTACTTTTGGCATCCCATCAGAATCAAAGTTACGAGTTACAAGTAATCTTGCTCTAGATGGGGCTTTCTACCTCGTAGGAAAAATATGCTCCAACTACAAATGCATTTACATTTTTTTCTGTGATTATTGGTTACTCCTGTACACAACAACTTTTTGACACAAACTATTTAGGAACATGGGTAGCTTCTGGTAATGTGCCCAACACAGCTTATGGTAGGTGTGTGGGGATGGTGGCAATATGAAAAAATAAAATTTTTATTGATTTTTCTCCAAAATGACATATATATGACCACATTGCTGATGTGGGTTATTTCTAAGAAACCGAAGGTCTGAAACTACACCATACAATTTCCAGTCTAAGAATGTCATACTTTGGTTAAAATACTGATAATATGCTTCATGCCCTGAAGCATCAGGCCAAGCTCGCTGTGGCTGCGTGGGCACAGCAGCTTCACCAGCCGCAAAGGCAGTGACTCTGCTCACTGTAGGAGGCAGATGAGGGGCACCAGTGAGTAAGGAGAAAGACATGGCAGAGTACTAGATCTGTAGCTCCCATGAATCCCTGTATAATTATTCACAGAATTTCTTTCATCCATTTGCTTTTCCAAAGCCCTCAAATTATTTTGCATGTTAAAAAAGACTGCCAACCCACCACTATTCTGAGCAGCTGTATTAGAGAACTGTCAATACTTTAGGTGGACTTCAGAGGTGGATTTGGTCAACTCTTTTCTTCCCTGTTTCATTAATCCTTAATGTTAATTTCCTTAATCATGTAGAAATCAGCCCTCTAACTCCTCACTGTTTTTCACTGCAGGTGACAAATGTTTGCCTGACCTTCCATACGATGCCAGCATCAACTACGAGAAGGAGAACGAACTCATGCAGACGCACGTGATCGACCAGGCCATCAACAACGCCATCAGTTACCTGGGGGCAGAGTCCCTGCGTCCCCTCGTCCAGACACCGCCCGGTGGCTCTGAGGTGGTGCCCGTCATCAGCCCCATCTATCAGCTCCACAAACCTCTTGGGGACAATCAGATTCGCTCCAACCTCCCTCAGGACAGCGCAGTGGAAAACTTGTTGCTGCTTTCCAAAACCAAGTCAGTCTCCTCTGAACGAGATGTCTCTCCCAGCAACAGCTGCCAAGACTCAACAGATACAGAAAGCAATAATGAGGAGCGCAGTGGTTTGATCTACCTGACAAACCACATAGGTGCTCATGCAAGAAATGGCATCTCTATCAAAGAAGAAAACAGGCAATATGATGTCTTGAGAGCGGGTACTGACAATTCCCAGGATGCTTTCAAAGTGATCAGCAGCAATGGGGAGCAAGTAAGGGTTTACAAGTGTGAACATTGTCGAGTCCTTTTCTTGGATCATGTGATGTACACGATCCATATGGGCTGCCATGGGTTCCGCGATCCTTTTGAATGCAACATGTGTGGCTACCACAGCCAGGACAGGTACGAATTCTCTTCCCACATAACTCGAGGGGAGCATCGTTTCCACATGGGTTAAAACACTGGCACAGATCAAGCCTCAACAGCTGCACTTCTAGAGCTGCATGAGCCACGACAGCAACAAAGCAAAAGTCAGCTGGGCAGTAAAAGTCACAAGAGAATCAGAAGTTCAGCAACGTTCTCCCACAAGAACAGGGAATTCATTTTGGTAGCATGCATTGCAACTCAGTTTTCTAAAATGAATTTTTACTAAAAATGTTTGATCACCAAAAACCTTTAGTAATGTAAGTAGGAGCTTTTGTAGTCACATAGCTGAAAGCCCTTCCCTGAACTGATGCTTCTTGCAAGCCCCCCTTTCCAGAACTCTTAACCACGCGCAGGATGCTCCACACGACGAGGACACAGCAGGCAGCAGTGGCCAGGCTTTGACTCTTAACACCCTGAGCAGGGCTCTTCTACCAGATGTGTGGTTTTTTTTTATTTCTGGTATTATCTGACTCTTTTTGAGAAGATTGGACTCAGCTAAAGGTGGAGGGACCCATCACAGATGACTCCATGGACAGCTGGTGTGGGATGGAACACCCCCACCGACCCAGCCAGAAGGTTCTGAGTTGCTTTGGTGATAAGAAGTAGAACATTTCCACTTACAAGGGTACTACTGGTATTGACATCACAACATGCCTTGTTTGTGTCACGAGGTAGGTGAGTAGGAATGCAAAAGATAGAAGAAACACCCTTGTAATATACTCTGTGAAGTATGAATTGCATTTAATGTATAAAAAAAGGATATTGTTGACTCTTCTTTGAATAAATATTTTCTCTTCCTATCCAATGAACCCCCACGTTTTGTTAAGCAGCCCCTCCTTTCTCTGCATATAAAAGTTACAATGTATTTAATTTTTCTTTCTCTTTAAAGTTTTAGTTATTTAGAAAGGTATGATGTACAGTTGAGAAACTTAATAGATATATATGTGGGGAGTTTCCTTAAGCACATTTTTCATATTTTTAAACTGGAAAATATCCAAGTGTCCCTCTCTTAAATATAAAAAAATCCCATTTTGCTTGCACAGAAGATGTCCTCTTGTAAATTTTGTGGCTCTACTCATAAGTGTTGCACTTGATTATCTTTAAAGCACAGAGATTAATTAAACCAGCCAGTCAAAATTTGCAGCCGTCTTCTTTTTTACTGGCATTTGCCATTTAATGAGGGACCAAGGCCCACAAAGGTGTGGAGAGCCTTTATTTCCTATCCAACCAGTCATTTCACTAAGTGCTTTGAGTTAATTTTACTTCAGTGAAACTGATCTTAAGATATAAAAAAATGTTGGGTTTTGCAGAATGGAAAACAGAGGCTGCAGCACTTTGCAGAATGCAGGAAAGTCCACCAAAATCTTTCTCCATGGTGGGTTCTGCCTCAGATACTGTAGCTTCAGTTAAAATCAAAACTTCTATGACAAATAGATTTTAACTTCAAACACATCTGATAAAAAAACTCTTTTTTAAAACCTTCTACTTAGCTTCTCTTCCAACTATTTCATTTCTCTCCCTGAACACCCTCATGCTTTAAGACTTGGCAAAAATAAAGTTCTTGCAGCTGCATAAAAACCTGTCATTGGTGCTGCAATATTTCCTGGCCAACATTCATAAAAATAACCCATCTTATTAATTTAATATATAAATAATTCCACTCTGCATAAGGAATGGATATTTTGCAGTAAACACAAATACGCAACAAGACTAGCAGTGTTACATTTACACATTTTCCATTCACAAGTGCATGCAAGCACACGTATTTACTATAAAACAGATTCAATGGGACAACAAACTGCTCGTACCTGGGCCAATGTGGCCTGATACTACTTTTGCAGCTATATTTGATAAACATTTCCTATATACACATACTATTACAGGCATGCCGAGTTCCTTCTGCTTTCACTTTTGCAGGTGTAGGTCAGGAGCAGCAGCGCTGAAGCTGAGGAAGGACACTGATAAAAAAATGAATCACAAATGTGAACTTACACAACCTCAAGCCTTGGCTGTTCATGCCAGCTGTGAGGGACTTGCTTCACTGGACACGTGGGCATGGCTGTATTTTCACACTGAACATGCAGGAGAGCCTGACAACGTGGTGGCTTTGTCACCAGAGGCGAATGCTGGCTAGGAATGCCCACAGACCGATGCATACATCCACAGCAGGAAAAACACATTACTAATACAGGTTCTTCCCCAAAAATGAGCAGCCTGAACTGCAGACCCAAAGGTGATCACCTTTATTCCCACATTAGAACTTGTTTGCCTTAAGGGACTTTATCGATGCCCTCTACTCCCACATTAGAACTCAGCTGAGGCTTTATTGCTCGTTACCTTCCAGCCCAAGAGGCTGCACGAGGGGTGGGCACAAGGAATCCCCGACCACTTTCATGCCCCAGCCATGGTCTTGTCATCAATGTCTGCCACATATTCAGCTTCAAGACAGACTGTACCTGGCAACAAGGAGTTACCAAATATTTTTTGTAGGAATGACCTGAAGAGGACTTTCCAGGGGGTAACTTACATGGATGAATTTCCTTTAATTTTTACCTTTCTTTAAGTACAGTTGGAATGAGTTCATTTTTCATAGCTGGTAGGGATACATTCAGCTCTTCTTACCCCTCTCCAATTCTGATTGATGTCAAACAAGAGGGGACAAAGTAATTTCTTAGCCCTGCTGCAATGTCCTGTGTGAGATCAGACACTGGCTGAAACCTTCTGTTTTTATAGCTCTTAGACCTCCTTCCTGTTCTTCTTAGGTTTAGGTCACTATATATATATATCCCATGACATAACTTTTTCCACCCTTCATTTTAAGACTCCCCCAGCTATACAGGGGAGGGGGACAGCAGCTCACTCAGGTGGTTTTTGTTTCTTTGCTTTTACCAAAAACCGACACAAATAAAGCCACGTTCTTGAACCGTGTAAACAAGCACAGCTCCGGCAAAGTTCGAGTGTGCCTCAAACACAGCTTTGAAAGGTGATTTCTGATTCCTGGGTAGGTTTGCTAACTTCACCACATCTCTGTGCACACACACACGTGTCTGAGTCCCTGTGTCTCTCCTCTTGTTGACATTCACATGCCCTCTCTGTGGCTTTGTGTATCATTAATATTTTATATACATTTGTATGTGTATACGTATCTAAAATGATTTGTATGACATGATGATGCGCTGTCACTCACAGTGGGTTTGTTTCCTGGCTCTGAAGTTTTCTTATTTATACTATAACAGAATATGTTGATGTTGTATAATAAACAGTACAGTAGTATAAGTAAGTATATTAAGACACAGTGTATCAGGGCATAGTCTAAAGGCAGAGCAAATGGCATTTTCTGTTCACTAAAGGGCTTTTATAGGTTTGCTTTTTTCCAGTGTTTTTCTCTTTTGCACAAAATCATCTTCAATTTGTTTAGAAACGAGTGGTTCAGTAATTTTATTTATGAACATATGCAAGGATGGCATGAAAATAGGATGTTGTGTCTGTGTACATTGAAACAAACTGTGCCCTCAGAAAAGTTTAGTGTAATCTTCTTTTTTCTCTTTTTTGCTATGGTGCAATACCCTGATATGGCTTAGTTGACCTTTAAAAGGAGTAAATATGTGAGTGGTTTTAAGTTTATATCTGTTTTAAAAAAGTAAAAAGTAATTGCTTCCCATTCCTTCCCTAGGCACTGCCTTTTCTAATAGAAAAAGTTGTATTTACATATCTTTTTTTTTTTTCCTGTGGTTTTATATTGTATCTTCATTTTCTTTGAAAATATTGTATTTAAAAAAAAAAGAGAAATTTCATAAAAATTGGAAATGTTATTGAATTATGTCTGCAAACTGAGATGTATCTTTTGAGACAAGAGAACAAGATAAAATCCCCAAGGCCCAGAATATTTTTATCACTCTCCTGGTGGGTGAAGGAGGCGTTGGGCGCAGCTGGAGGCTCTGTGTCTGTGGGTGGAGCCTGTGTGGGAGGGGACACAGAGTAAGGTGAGGTGCAGGTAGACAGAGCCCCATGGGGAGTCCATCCATGCTGTCCCCACACCAGGGAGACTCCATCCATGTTGGCCTCGCAATCCAATCTCCGTGGCCAAAAAAAGCCAGGCTGTGTCACCGCCCTGCCCTCACCCCTACGTGAGGCAGCCTTGCTCAGCCAGCTCCAGTGAAGCTCAGATCCTGAACTGGCCTCCTGCTATCCAGAGTGTCCCTGCCCATCCCAATCACCCAGGCCCTGCAAGCAGCCGACTTTTAGAAGTGCTTCCCCACCAGCCCTCTCCTCGCACCCTTCCCTCCCACCAGCCAGATGGAGTCATTACAGAACACAATTACTTCTGCATGTAGAGTCATGGTAATTCAAAATAAAACACAGAGAAATTATTTCTACTATTTGCCATAACAAAGGTGATTTCTCTGCAGGTGTCCCTGTTTCCTTCGGATTCCGGCACAGTAAATTTCACATCACATATTTAATGCAAACAAGCATCAGTGTTTTGCTCAGAAAAGTCACCATTTATAAAGTTTCAGGAATATTTCCATTTGTTAAACTGTATTATTGTGAACAAAATGATTAAAAAAAAAAAAAGAAAGAAAACCCCAAAACAAACCCGAATGGTATTGCAATTAATTCCTCTACAAGTTCCCAAAATCTAAATTTTCCTTAAGTTCCTTAAGTTTTTGAGGTATAGTTTCATCATAAACTATGACTACATAAAGTAATATAAGAAGGAACTAACATCCTAATTTCTTTGTTCCCCATCATAGCTCATTCTCAGTAAATGAAACAGACTACAGATTTCTGTTTCAACTTTTCTCCAAAACAAATATGATCTGTTTAATAATAATAGTAATAAACACAAAAATACACCAAATTAAATATTCTCGATCAGTGTCATTAAATCCTTGAGCTAGAGACATACACAGATTTAAATGCAAGTTTGTGTATCTAGAAATCTGTTCTGGGTCTCTTATCTATTACATTTCAAAGACTTCTTTCAAATCAATTAATTTATATTTTTCCTACTCCAATGGCTTGATTAAATTACATCAGAAACAGTGGCAGGTGCCTAGACACAAATTGTTACACAGACAAAACCTGCAGCTACCAGGGGTGACTATTTTCAGCCTCGAGTGCCCAGACTGGCTTCCCAATCCCTACAAAGGCATCAAAATATCAAAACAGCATTAACCTGTGCTCAACAAACAATGTCTTTGAAATCAATAAATACACTAAAATGCACACAAATATTTTAGAGATACAAAAATGAGAACTCAGAGCCAGACCTAGAGCACGTGGATCTGATAATGTAACAATTCCCTGTTTTTTTGATTGTGTGTGTGTGTGTGTATGTGTGTGTTTGCTTGTGTGAGAATCACTCAACACCTTACTTGGAGAAAAGGAGTTAGAAAAAGCTCCTGGCTTTGCCAATACACTGAGGATATCGCACTGCTTTTATCAGCTTGTGAGATGGTCAAAAGCAAAGGAAAAGCTTTCACTGAAAGCTTCATGTTTCAGCAGCACCACTGACAATTTGAAAACTGAAAATGTGGCAACTGGAAAATGGAAACATTTGATTTCTGAACAAGCTGTTCATGCCTGTCTTGTGGGCCAGATATCCAGGGCATCCTTCCCTGCTACGGCCAGCCAGGCTGTGTCCAGCAGCACGAAATACAGGAAGCTGGTTGTCTGGAAGGAAAATTGTACATGCGAACAAATTCTGGTCAAAATGGATCATGAAAGATAAAAATTCCTCAGACCTGGCCTGTGGAAGGCAACAGAAGTCTTAATCTTACCAGGACATCTATTATCCCAATTTCAAAATTTTGATGATGCTTTATTTTGGCCACACAGACTTTGACTTTTCGGGACTACTGAACTGAAGTCATTGGCAGCAGCAGACTTGCAGCATTTCTGAAATCCTGATGTAATGACCTGTAGATGGGCATGCAGAAAACAGGAAGGACAAAAATTTGCAAAGTTTTGCTGAAAATGGGATAGATGGAAGAGAGAAATCCAAAGCCAGGCTTCAGACAGCAGGAGTTAATCACATTTAAACAAAAAAAGGCTGCACAAGCATGACTGAAACCCCGCTCTTGCCAAATGAACAGATCCCTGTTAACTGCAGTGAGATTTCTGCTGCATTTATTATTACCTTTTTTTTTTTCCTTTTCATATAGAGAAAGGTCTCACTGCTTTAAAGCCATCCCAGGACATGGAACAATTCCTGGTTTTATCTGTCCTGACCACACGTATGAACCACGTGAATGATCGAGGGCAGCTGCTGCTGCTCCTGCCACTGGTGGCGGGTGCAAATCACACAAACCAACGCCTTCCTGTCCCTTGGGAGAGAAGTGAAGGTTCTGGTTTATGAGCAGTTAGAGAAGAAAAAAAAAGAAGAAGAAAAAAAAAAAAGTAGAAAAAAAATCTACACCTTGCAGCAGACAGTGAGCCAGGGGCTGGTGGGGGTGAGGAAGTTAATCAGCCCCAAGCAGGCTGTTCGGGATGAGGCCAAACAGATGGCTCGTCTCCGAAACGGCAAAACGGGAAGCAGATGTGGCCACTGCTTCTCCCCATGCATAACTGGGAACCAGCCGGTTGGTGAGGAACTTTGCATAACAAGGATAATTTGGTATCAAAACTGTCCCTAGAAGTGATCTGAATGGATCTGGGCACAGTTGACAGTTTTCACTTCTTGTTTCCCACTCAAGGTTCAACCAGATTAAATCTTAAATGTGACCCGACTGCTTGCCTGGGGTTGCTCTCAGCTCTTCTCTTGGGAAACCTCTGGTGGGAGTCCTCAAGTCTCCACTGAAGCTTTCAGAGCTAAAGCCCTGATCTCTGTTCAGTCAGTTGACATTTTAGTGACCAATTTCAGCATGCTGTGATTTTTCAATCTGAAGTTCACTAACTTTTCAACAAGCAGCAGAACTGACCTTGAGCTCATCTCCTCTATTTGCATGCACCAAAACTCATAGATCCTGGGTACAGGAATGCCACAAGCCTGGGCTAACACCCCTTGTAATCTCCTTACCACTAAGAACAGAGACAAGGGCCCCAGAGGAGCCTGGCATCCCTTCCTGGGGAGAGATCATCTGCCTGGGGGAGCAGGGATAGGAGCCTCTGGCTGCAAACCTTACCAATATGTCAGACTTTGCACCTGCCAGCCCTGCATGAACGTTTCCAAAATAACTGGGAAAATAACTTGAATATTGAGGGGGCAGTTTAAAACATAGATGGGATGCATACTATAAGTAAAAGAGGTGTTTTTCTATTCCTCCCTATTTTGCTTCAAAGAAGATAGTAATGTCAACTGGACTACAGCTTTTACTTATAGTGTCCCTATTGCATTGACAAGGATTAAAGAAACTACACCCTTAATATGTTATATGAATCAGAAGAGAGATCCACAGAGCTCTTAACATTGGTTGTTCAAATCTGGTTTCAAACAGGTTTATTTCACTGATAGTTGCAGTGGACAAAAATATACATTTATCACCTTACAGAGATTCCTCAGTGTAGCTATGGGAGAGAATATAGACTTACTCAACACTGTATTGAAGCAAAAGAAGAGGGTGTAAATACTTGCCAAAACCATATTTGTTGGCAGTAACCAAAGCACTGTTACATGAATTTCACTTTTTTTTTTTAGCTCAGCACATAAGAGATTTACCTCCCCAAGTCCAGCTCTGAAACATTCACAAACTCTTTATTTTTGCTTTGCATCCAGTCACATAGTTCCTGGCTAATAATATAGATAGTGTTTTATTTGCATAGTCTAGCAAATGCACATGGGAATTGTGCTGAGCACTCACATGTACGTAGGGGGTTTTTGGACTCATTAAGTATTGGTACAAATCAGAATGGTTACTTCTGCTTTGGAAACATCTGTCTCACCACCCCTCTGTAATCGAGGCTGAGACACCAACCAGTCTCATAAGGTATACAGAAATTATATTTTGACATTACCTGACAAGAGATTTTTTTCTGCAGGGTAAAACTGAGTGAGAATACTCAGACTCCTGAGGAACATCCAGCACCAACAGATCCTGCAGCTGCTTCTCCCTGAGTCACAACTCCATCAAGATTAACTGACCTTTAAACAAAGGTGGGATCCTCATCAGCAGAAAGAGCAGAGGAAGAAAAGCTCAAGTGGTTTTAGAAAACAATGAAATGCCTGTCTTAATAGAACAAGTCATCTAAAATTAGACATTTTCAACAGAATTCCAAAGCCCAGGCCAGGAGAAGGAGACTACAGGCATCTGCCTGAGTTTCATTAACTACTTCTTGATAGCTTAACTATTGGTCACTGAAGGTAGGAGCAAATGTACCAGAAGTGATAGGCAGACCAGAAAGGAAATGAAGGGTGGTAGAAGATTGGGTGGAAAAATTAACATATCAAGTTCAGCAGTGAAGAAATTACTTTCTACCGTAAGGGTTATTACCACAGAATTGAGAAAAGCCAAACCCAGTGCATTTCACGGCAAAAAAAATCCACTTTTCTTAATGGCTGCATGCCTATTATACTTCCCACACTATGGGAGAGTTGTCCTCTTTTCTTGATTATCCTTAAACCTGAAATCAATTTCTGAACTAAAACTATTCTTCAATTTGGATCGTAGTGATAATTCCTGGCCCCCCACTCCTGCCAAATCCCAGCAGCCAACACAGGTGTTCCCACTGTACATTCACACTTTCTTTTTGTCCTCAATACCTGACAAAGCAGAGAATTGTGTGGTGTAAGTAATTTTCAACAATTCCTTTGATGCTGTCATTAATTAAAAAAAAAAAAAAAAATTTTTCTTACTATCCCATTCTCTGGAGATACAGAGTTCTGGAGAATATCTATTTTTATTTCCAATACAGCAGGTGTTGACTTTGGGATGAGTGCCTGTCTGTGTGCCTAAGATTACAACAAGTGGAAATTACTTTGAACCAAAAGGTGATAAAATTTCTTCCTGGTATCTTTAAATTTATTCTATAGTTTCCAAAATTCAAGATACCTTTAGTTTCCAAGATTCAAGAAACCTTTTTCTGAAAGATTGTAAACAACAGCACTAGTATGAAACAACTACATCCTTCCCTTCCCTGAAAGGGAAATTGAAGCACAAAACGCTCCCTGAATTGCTTATGCAAGCTCACATCATAGCCTTTTGACAAAATCAGGATTGGGAGTCAGGCATTCTAATATTTGTTTATTCTCCAGCCACAGATTGGGCTTCCTCCTTGGTGGACAGTTAACTCAGGAAACCCCACTTGCAGACCCTTGCACTAACAGCTAAGAACTGAAAAAAGGAGTCAGGCTTTACATTACAACAAAGTATGTGTGTGTTTGTGCACATGTACTCTATGTGTAAATACTACGTGTCTGTCTAACTCAAAATATTCAATAATTTTTAGATTTTTAACCAAGAGCTGACAGGTTTCCTTCCACTTCTCTGTTAATGAAAACATCTTAAGTTGCCTAAATTCACAGAATATTTTGACCAAACATACTGAGACACATAATCTGTTCCACAATTAGTTGTAGACAGCTTTTGCCTTGCAAATGTCTTTAAATGATGCACAGATAAAAATGGAAAACAATGTTGGGACAGGGGCTCAGTGTCTGGTGAACAGCCCTGAGGGCCCTCTCAGTTTTTCCACAGATTTGTAATGTTCAGCTCAAATATCTCTTTTATGGTGACCAACTGATTTAACAAGTCGGGATGCTTTTCTAAGCCTTCAAAAACACAACAAAAAATTATCCCATTTGCCCTCCCAACAATGTCAGGGAAGAAACAAAAACAAAACAAAACAAAAACCCCAACAATAACAAAAAAAGGGAAAAATAAAAAAATAAAAATAACTTTAAAAAATCAGCCTATGAGGGCTTTAGTTAGACGCTCATTTGCAACCGAAAAGATGAGGCTTGCCCAAACTTTGCACAAATAGGAACGTGCAAAATAGAAACTTCAGATAAGCTGTGGAAAGAGGGTGGGATTTCCAGAAAATAGGGAAGAACTTGTTACACCCTCCTTGTCTAACTTTGCAGGATCACCACAGCTTCTCTGGAGAAACAGTATGTGCCGAGGGGGAAAGCAAAGAGCTTTCCTTTTGGTTCTGCTTCTCCTGTATAAACTGCTTGCCTAATTTCCTTTGCAATCAGGGAAATATTAGACTCAAACCCCATCATTTCCACATCTTACTCTGCTCTGTGCTACAAAGTTTCTTGCTATTTCCATAATTTTATGTCACTCTACCAGGACCGTAGTTGTTCTCAAGCCCAGGACTGCATTAGTGCTAAGCAAGTTAAAGTCTTCAAGGCAGGGGGAAGAGGGAGAGGCTGAAGCCACTCAGCTTTACAGGAAGCCCTGACCAGTTTGCTAGCATGAGGTTAGAAAGGAAACACTCAGAAGAAACAAATGCCAGAAGGTTTGGTGGCAAGAGAAGGGTGAAAAGAAATTTACACAAGATAAAAAAAAATATATTTGGGGGGCTGGGGGAGGTTGTTAAAATACAAAAACTAATTTCTTCAGGAAATTGGACTTCTTGGCTTCTTTAGGCTAAGCCTGTCTCTGCACCAGGAAAACACTGGGAGGAATGAAGGTAGGTGTAAGAAACACTGGCTTCTGCAGTGAGTGCTCTAAAAAGTTTCGCAGCAGTGATAAGGAAAAAAAATATATAAATAATAGTGCAATCATCACATGTAGTCAGCACATAAAAAGTGGACCTGGAAAGAACTACCCCAAAAATGGATATTACAGAGAAGGAATTTCTGGCTTTTTATGGTAGTCATATCAGTTTCAATTTTAATTATGTATCAGGAGAAAGAAAAGAAATAGGGATTTTGGATCGATCTATGATCATCTCAGTAAACTACACAACAAATTTCTGTACCCCACAGAGTACCTTGGCCTGCTTTAGGCACAAACAATAAGTGCAGGATCCAAGAGTGCACCTCTTCACCTTGCCTCCCTGGGCAGGACAGCCGTGCTACAGGGCACCACCCCAGGGGCCACCAGTGACTCCTGCAGCCATCACCCTCAGCAAGACTCCAGCAGCAGCAGGTTCAGACCCAGGGGACAGAACTAGAGATGTTATTCCTTTCCCTTCCCTCAGGCGACTGCTCTTTAAAGAAACGCTCCCTTCGAAAAAGGGAATTGCAGCAGCATTGGGCTTTCCCCCGACCTTCCATGCTGCCACACTGTGACGTTGCCTTTCCAAGGATTTGCTGAGCCGTGCTGAGTGGAAAACCAAATCTGTAGTCCAGAAATTTGTTGGCTCAACAAAAGGGATGGCTGACACAAGCTGCCTGACAAAGAGCGAGCGCTTCCTGTTGTTGGCAGAAAGTGAGACTTCATGCTGTTCCCCCTTGCTTCCTTTAAAAACAGTGCCAGGAATTGATGTAAATTGGCTTCAGAGCATCTGACCCACAAAGCAGGGAAGTGAGAAACTGTAGGACTCAGGGAGCTAGAGCAATATTAGCCATCTGAATATATACGGGCTTTTAATATCCTTGATCTGTGATCGTGGGCGGCATCGGCGATTTTCCCTTGAAACCTGCTCAAGGGGCTGAAGCCTTCCACGCCTCCAGAGAATTATTTCTCCAGGGAAATCAGTCAAGTGGTTTCCTCAGCCACAAAAGCTCCACAGCACCGGGCACGCTGGGCATGCTGCCCAGACAGCTCAGTCCTACCCTGGCGGAGGGATCTCCCGGGAAGTTAACTCCTTACCCAGCACAGAGGAATCCCGTCAGGGCATCAGGAGAGGGTCCTGCACTGCCGGCTGCGGGCCGTGCTGGTGTTTGACCCTGTTGCAAGAGCACCGTGGTTTTCACTTCTGAGACAATTCCAAGAGAGCAGCAAATGCCATTTACCATCAACCAGAACTCAAATTGAGTTAATTGGACTCAGTTCCTGTTACCTGTTCTGTCTCTATATATCAATGCATTTTCAGGAGCTTCAGCCTGGGAGTCTGCTCATATCTGCTCATTTATTCTGTTATTAAAATTTCCAGATCAAGGATCAGTTAAAATACAAATGCACTGTACCAGGACTTTCACCTCTTTTCCCAGCCGCAGCTGACCTGAGACATGAAGTAAAATTAATCTTTCAGAATCCTAGCTTTGCTAAATAGGAACTTCTCTAAGTGTCAGCCTGGGCTTTGCAGCTCCCTCAAAAAAACCCTTAAAAATCGAAGTTCACCCAACAGAAAAACCAATAAATACAATAATTAATAAAAGTTCAGTAAGAAGTCATTGACACTGGATGATATTAAGTGACAAAACAAGGAAATAATATTGACTAGCCTTGGGCTTTCCTTAAGAAATTGCATGGACTTCTTTAGGAAAAGAACTCCATCTGGTGGCAGGCTACAAAAAAAGAGCAACTCAAACTACAACTGTGTTCCTCTCCCTGGAAAAGACTCCTTTACTGGAAACGGAGAGGAGTCCTGGGAATAACTATTTCTCCATAAACTTCTAAGTTTTATGTAGGATAGACTGAGCAAGGCATCTTTCAGCCTTGCCCTAACTGGAGGCAGAGCTAAGGTTTTTGAGCTCACCTGGCTCCCATACCCTGTTGCACAAAAATTTCTGCTGCTGGCAGCGCTGTGTGAGACGTCCCCAGGCTGTGGAAGACGAGGAGCAGCAATGCTATTGCCACCTGCATCCACAGGCATATGAGTCCAGGATACTGGGATTCACCCCCAGATGATAACTACATTCATTCCTCCCTAGAGATATAAACAAGGCAGCATCGCTTTTCCTCTGCTCTAGGGGCAATAGAGGCTCTTAAAATATGGATTTTTTTTTTTAATTTTTTTTTTTTAATGGGATTGCTCTACAGACAAAAGGTAACATTCCCTGGCATGAATTCCCCCTCCTCTGGGGTGACTAGAGGCGTGAGCTATATACTACCACAACTATCTGGGGAGTTGTAGTACCAAAACTATTTTTAAAAGCACATGAAAAATAGTTTTCATGAATAAAACCACAGTGGAGCAGTCCCCAGCGTGCTCAGCCTTGTCCCTTCTGAGACATCCACAGACAGAGAGTTAGTGTGTATTTTCAGCAGATGACAGCAAAAGTTTCTGAAAATTTGATCTTCTGTTTCTTTGATGCAAAACTTCTGGTATTGGAATGACTTCTGATATCACAATGTTTTAATTATCACATTTAATTCTTTTCAGTCAGCTCTGAGACTCACTGTCATATGACAGTAAGGCACCACATTAAGCAGGGTGGAACCTTTTAAACTGAGCATTAAAATCACTGAAAAAAAATCACAAGGCATGTTCAGAAAATAATGAACTGATCACAGAATTGCCACTACAAGCTTCTTCTCTCTCCAGTTGTAGCTATGCCAGCCCAGAGGTTCTGTGACCCTCTTGAAAGAGGAATTTTCTTTTTCTGTTCTGTGCCATCACCACTAAATGTGTGCTTTTATATAACATTAAGCCATTGACAGGTATTGAAAAATATATCATCAATGACAAAACAGCCTGAAAGTATACGTTAATTTGTGTCTGTACATGTAATCAACCTCCCCACCTGCAGTACTTTTCCATTTTCTCTGTTTGAATTTTCTCTCTTTTTTAGTAAGAGAAGCTGGCACCAGAATAGCTTGGAGACACCAGCTTCCAGAGTTCATGCCCTCTCTGGAAAACAATTCTCTAGAACTTAAGAAAAACCAGGAGTTTCTATAATGGTATGTAAATGGCTATATCCCACACTACACCAGATCTATATCTATTCTGTAGTGCAAATAATTGGCGTGCAAAAAATACAATATATCAAGCGAATTCAAGCTCCCAATGTCAATATTTACTCCTTTTTTCTTTCCATACTTGGTAAAAAAAAATCCACAGGTCAAATAAGTTCTCCTTCTTCAGAATACTGAATTAAGTATGTGAGCACAAGCCATTTCGTAACAACTCTTGTAAGAAATCTCACTGGTTACATCACACCAGCAAGGAGAAGCAGTCCCTAGTTGCAAGTGTCACAAAATAAAAGGAGAAAGGAGAAAACAGACTTGTAGGTCTTCATCACCATTGAGGAATATTTGGGACTGGGGACATTTATTAATCAAAATGATCCTGCACAACAGGTCTAGGTGAAACTGCCCCAGCTGGCAGAGACACACTTGCCTTTGGCTGTAGGCAAAATGTTGTAAAGAGACAGTTTTACTAACACCAGTAATCAAAAATTATAAAAACACTCTAAATTTAAAGCAGAAGCCTAGGCAATTAAATTTTATTACATTTTAACTCATAGTACAGAGCTCAAAACCTGTAAGAATTGGGTAGGAATTTTCACAAGCCACTGTCCAGTATTTTGTGATCTAGTTCTGAAAAAAAAAAAGGCCAGGGTTTTTTTTTTTTTTTTTTTTTTTTTTTGGTTTTGGGNNNNGGGTTGTTTGTTTGTTTGTTTGTTTGTTTGTTTGTTTTTTCTCTGTGAACACACAGTCATTCCAGACAGTCTTTAAGAGCAAGGCATTAGCAGGCAGGCCATCATTTAATTCTTGGTGCTCAGGTGTTTCCATTTTACAAAGCCCAGAATTTCAGATTGCAGCATTCCAGTTCCAAAACCAAGCAAACTAATCTGAAACTGGAATTTTCTATCAGCACAGCTTTGGGGAAAGCCTGAGCTCCTGGGAGCTTTTCTCATGTGGCTTTGGTGGAAAGCCTCTGAGCAGCCTGGCTGTTTAATTACGCTGCACGTGCCGCAGCCAAAGGAGGATGCGATAAGATCACAGGCAGGACAGAACACAAGATGCCACCCCAGCCCTGACCATTACAAANGCCGCAGCCAAAGGAGGATGCGATAAGATCACAGGCAGGACAGAACACAAGATGCCACCCCAGCCCTGACCATTACAAACCAGCCCAACTCAAACAGAGGGGCTCCCTTGGGCTTAGGGTGTTGTTTGGGAGCCTGAGAGACCACCTCAGCTGCACCCATGACCTCATGGTTGTGATGCTACACCCAAATCATATCCACAGCAGCCGTGTCCCTGCTTGAGCCTGGACAGCTGAAGGTTCCCCTTTTCTGTTCCCCCCCTTCCCTGCCCAGCTAACAACTCCAGTCATGCCTGGGTGAAGAAAGGGCAGTTGTTCCCCTTTTCTTCAGTGACCTACAGTGAGGAAGCCCTGCATCATCTCTCCCCCAGCCAGAAAATAGTTCTGGTGTCTTTACAGCATCCCTGCAGCTTTCATTCACTTTCCTTGACCCTCAGCTTCTGGAAGAGAACAATATTGCCTTTTGTTTACTGCTCCATCTTTGCCACAAGAAAACAACTTAATATTCCTTTAGAAGAGGTTATGTGCCTCGGTAATATGGGAATATGGACACAGGACACACCTGCTCTGAGTCTTTCTTGTGATATTTTCTGAAGACAGAAATTATTAAATTGTTGTAACACCTCTGCCCAGTCAGTTGTAAAGCCGTAATCAAAGTCCATTAAGAGCCAAACAACAAGGCAGGCCAGAGATTTCACTTGGGTCTTTCCTGCAGCAGTAAGGATGGATTCATCAGTGACTGTTAGTGATGGAAGAGGGAGGCTCCTTGGCGCACTACTGTCCCAATAGAGATGCAGAGACCACAGCAGAGTTG
>VZUA01059313.1:11373-22998 GCA_013401035.1 Horornis vulcanius
CTTGGAGCCACCACTGGAATTTCCATGCTCCTCTCCCCTTCACAGGCTGTGGTGAAAGTCTTGAACACTGTGGAGGAAGTCTCTTGAGAGCCACAAAAGGAAGAATCTGAAGAAAATTCACGGCACTGTTTGTATTTCTCAAAGGCTAACGGAATTTTTTCCTCTAGAATTAAAAAAAAAGAAAAAAAAAAAAAGACAGCAAAGCTGGAGAATTATTTTTGGGAATTTTGTATCTTTATCACATTTTAACAGAAGCAGAAAAAAAAATTTAAAGGGAACAGGCACCTGCAGAAGAAATTCTTGAGAAACTGTTACCCATAAAAGACCAAGCTGATAACCCAGAGTTCCACCTCAGACAAAACTTTGCCAACTGCGAAATTCCAGCCACTGTGTTACACCAAATTAATGAAGCACAAAGCAAATGTTAATTCATTGTTCTTAAGCACTCCAACAACACTTATCTTATTATTTAATTTGATTATTTATCAACACTCAAACCATAATGAGTGGTTATTAAATTGCCTTTAAAATACTAAAATCCACACATATCAGTTCCAATTTAAATAACTCAATTTCTAATTTATAAAGGCTGCTAATATCTTCCAGAGACCTTTCTGGCAGTGACTTTTCCAGCTGTGCTCCTGTAAATTCTCCTTTAATTCTATGTCTTTGGACAATGAGATTTCAAACAAGAGGAACAACAGCATTTCCTGTGGTTACTCTCTGCAAGCCTGACATTTCTGCACGGTGTCAGTGGAGCTTCCACGATTCACCTCGATGCTTTTTACACCAAAAAAATCCTGGCAGAAAGCTCTGGCTGGCACAGAGAGGAGAAAACATTCCCTGTGAATCCTCTTTTCCCCCCTCCCTGCATTACCTGAGCCCAGGGGGGTGCTGACACTGGTGGGAGCGTGGCTCAGCCGAGGTGTTTTACACTCCACACCCCTCTGGAAGTTCTGCTCACAGGGGATGCTGGACAAATCCTGAATATCTGCCACTGATCTGAATTATTGAGAGATGTTCTGACAGTTAGAATAGCCACTTCCTGCACCTGTGAATCACCAGATCATGCTATTTTCAGCCTCTTGAAATTTTAATTTCGGGCAGTCTTATCTAGTTCACTGGAATGGAGGGAGATGTTCCCTTTGAAACTTCCCACAAGGAATCTTGGAGGGCCAAAAATCACCATCCTCAGGAATGTTGCAGAGGCAGAAAAAGGGAATTATTTGTTTCCCCTTCCTTTCCAGGACTTCTTAAATAATCCTCCTATAAAAGCAGCTCAGGAAGCTGCTTCCACAAAGGGCAGGGACTCCTCATGTGAACCAAAAGGTAGAAAAAAAAATCCCCCAAAGCCAAGGGAAAACCTCAAGGGTTAACAAAAAAATTAATGAGCCATTAATTAAGACTAAATGTAGGTCTTGGGAGCATTTAGAAGAATGACTCTGCTAAATTGATACTGCTGAAGATCTGCACAGGCACTGACACACCCTCAAGTGGAAAAAATCTAAACCCAAATGGATCAAATTTTTGGGGAGATACACCCTGGCTTACATCATCCTCAAAGGCCATGAAAAGAACACACACCTCCTGTAAATCAGTAATTTTATGCAAATCCCCATTAGCTGTAAAAATAAATTAACTTCATTAGCTGAGTCACAAACATATTCTGCTAATTATTTTTTTTTTTCCCCCTGAAAATCACAGGACTATTTCTGAAACAAAATTTATTTGGCTCCACACGAACGATTTGCTCTTTAAAGTGATTTCATCTCCCCTGTGCCATATGGAGAGAAGAAAACGAGGAATCCTCACACTTTAATGGGAAGAAGCACACCCAGATTAACAGCAAGTTAATTACTTCTGAATATGAAAATATTTCCAACTCAGGACAACTCTTTTACACCAATCTCACAACTTTTCACAGGGAAATACTCTCTTAATGCTCTGGGGTGGTTTTCTCTTGGTCTGTCTCATTGCACCACCACTAAATTTTGTAGTTAATGACCAATTTGCTGAAGTTTTGCTGTAAAATGTGGCTCTTACAAATCTTTTTCTTGGCTTTCTTCCTGCAGCTCCCACGGCGTCGCTTCTCGTGCTGCATCCACACTGAAATGAGGGAGGAAAGGTCATATTCACCCTCAGAAAATTGTGGAAATAGAAGGATTTGGTTTCCTTTCACTCAGGAAGTTTAAGCACTACCTTCTCTCTGAGGTACACTGCAGCTCATAAACACTTTTTTGCTTAAAACCTCAGAATGTTGAGACTGCTGAGAGAAAAATGTCGTTTTAAGCAGATTAAGGATTTGTCAAAACTCCTAATTAACATTTGCAGCTTCAGAACACAACTGAAATGAAATAAAAGAAACCCAAACCTAGGAATGCACACCACTCCATTGTTTCATCACCCTTTGATCTGTCTCAGGTTGTGACAAACCCACTCAAGGTCAAAGAGGATTGGGCAGATGCTCAGAGAGCAACATCCCCTCTGTCCTGCTGCCAAAGGTTCCTAAGCCAAGGGAGCAACAAAAACCATTCTTTTTTTTTATCCTAAAGCCAAGTGATTTCCACTGCTGGTGCCTCCTTTTGGCAACTCAGCTCCTGTGTGGGGAGGAGGGAGCCCAGCCCTGGCAGTCACAGCATTCCGACCAAATATAAAACTGGTAAAATATAAAATTGGTAAAATACATAAAATAAAACAAAACCTAAAATTTACAGGACAAAACCCCCTCCTGTTTTTCAGAGGAGACAGCCAAATCTCCAAGATTTCAGAGACTGCCAAACCCCCCCCAGGCAAGAGGCAGTGAACATTCCTGCCCTGGGCTGATCCCAGGGGGTTGGAAAAGGCAGGATCTTCATGGAACTCAGTTCCACCACCAAAGAACAACAGAATTAAAGCAGATGACTGAAGCCTTAATTTGAATTATCTTTGCTCTGTTTCAGGCTGTGGTTTATCAGTGGAAAAGGAATTGTGATATGTACATGGCTTTTTTTTTTTTCCCTATTTTAGCTCCCTCATTAAGGCAAAAAAAAAAAAAATCCCCAACCAAACTTTGCAAAAGAAAACCCCCTGAGACCTGTGAAAAGCCCTTTTTGTATTTTCCTAGCAAGGAGCTGAGTTATGTAGATAATCATTAAAAACCACCACTGGCATCTTATTTGAATATTAGATATATAAGCAGAATTAATGAAGAGAGCACACTTTAAAAGCTAATTTATGCCTGAAGGATGAGTGAAAATGAGTTTCTCTACCTGGCTCCAGGCACTTGGCTCAGCTGATTCACTCCCAGCTTGTTACTGCCACAGCTCTGTGGTGTTGTGCTGCAGAATTGTATTTTTCCTCCTGAATACAAATAACAAATGTTCCCTGTTATTGGCTTTTGCAAGTACAAAAGAAAACATCCCAACTCATTGAACAGGAAATTGTGACTTTATTACATTTTTTTTTAATTTTTTTTTTGTCTGAGTTCTTGTGACCTTTGTTGTTATCGAGAGACAAATGTGTTTTAAAGATGCATTTTCATAAACATGGCACAGCTGCCAGACAGGCACTGAAGCACTGGGGAATATCACAACATTTACAAATTTGAGCTAAAAGAGACAACAGAGTAAGGAAACAATGGTTCTTCCATTATTCTGCACACGCACTCTGTCAGCTCTCACTGTTTTTAAGCCCAAGATCCTCCCAGCAATGAGAATATTAATGTGTAAATACAACTCTAATTCAGTTTCCAGCACCACAGCAAGTTGCATAAAAAGATTAAGCTCGGCCCCAGGGTAAAAATAAAAAGGTTTCAAACATGTTTTTGTTTTGGCTTTTTAACTGAAACACAGCAAAGTACATAAACACTGCATCTGAAATTCTTCCAGGCACTGCAATGCCCCAACCAAAACCCTGAGTGTCCTGAACTCTCCCAGAAATAATGAGGAATAAGAGATCAATTGAGGCTGAAGAATGAAGGTGCAGCCTTGTGACAAGAGAGCTGCTGGCAAAAATATCAATGCAACAACTCCGTGTCCCTGGCTTAGAAGTGCTTCAAGAAAAAGGACATTTACCTGGAGCCTGAATTCCTGATGCTGCATCTCCAGGTAATTTCTGTGAAAATCCTGCACAAACATCTTCTGCTTTGCCCTCAGCGTTTGAGGTCTGAAAAGGGGAGAAAAAGAAATTAATTCAGTTTTTGACAGAGCAGCTGCAAAGGGCAGCACAACCCTCCCAGGATGATGTTCCCAATAATGAGAGTGGAGAGAGAAACTTTTCAGGAGCTCTTCAGCAAACAGCCCAGATTGGATTTAACAGCAAAACAGAAAAGTTTTGCATCTTCCAGAAATTAATGAAGATTAATTCTCTTACTCTTAGCTAAATCTTTATTTGCAGGTACCACTTCAAAAGAAATGAATAATAATGAAAAATAATCTCCCATTTTCCATAGCTCTCTTCAAATCAAACGGGAGCACAATCAAACCACACGTTGTGTAATTTATGTCCAAAAAATGTTATTTTTACCTCTGGTTCTGACCTTCCCTCAAGAGCAGGAGGAAGGAAATAATCATGAGTGAAGAATTCTTCAGTCACATCAGGAGGTGAATTAAGGGAACAATGTAATTCCCTCGAATGTCCCTGTGAAAGACATCATCACCTGAGATGATCCCACTCTGCATTAATAAAAAATACAGATTTCAGCCAATAAAAAACACTGAAATTCTGAAATTCTGTTTAATTTCTTCACTGGCTTTCAACCCACCTCCTGCTCCTTGCATTACCTTGGTGGTTTATAAAACAAAGTAACAAAAAACAACAAAAACGGGGGGTGGGTGTGGAAGGAAGAGGGGAATTCCTTCTCAGATTAGCTCAGGGTGCAAGTCCAGGCTAAACTTTTCCACGGATAAGCAGCTGCCCCTAAACTCCCTGGATTTCTGTACATACTCTAGAGAGATTCTCAGCTTGCTGGGGAAGGACTGAACTCTTGGGAATGGCTATTCCAGACTCTGCTTGCTCATCTGGTGCTGGGGACTGGCAGCTCCTCCCTAGGATGTCAGAACGGAACAAAATTATTAACCAAAAAAATATAAAAAATAAAGATGTGTAGTGAGTGATCTGAGGCACTGCTGGAATATCAATGAGAGCAGACAGTGACACTAATTGTCTGTCAGGAACACGGAGGAATAATGACATTTAAATGCTCACCTCATTAATTAATCTAAGCAGGGGAACCTTGCCCTGCTCCGTTGTCCAGAACTTTTTCAAAAGCTTTACCCACTGAGCTGCTCCAGAAAAAGCAGCTGTGTGGTAAGACTGGAAGAAATAAAAGCCTGAAAGCACACTCAAGGGTCTGAAAGCTTTGGGTTTCTCATGCTGATAACAATAATCACTGATGATGAAGGGCTCCAAGCTCATTCCCTCCACCTATTAACACCTAATACTCATTTTATCTTTTTTATGGCCACCAAGGAGTGACTGACTTGCTCTGTGGGCAAAACTCTGGAAGGCAAAATGGACAATTCTTGTAAAAAAAAAAAATCACAGAAGCTGAAATCTGACTGGAAACGGGAGGAGACAAAAAGAAAAGAGAACATTTTATTCCTCAGCCTCACCTGTGGGACTGCTGAGTGCAGGCTCCAGATCACTCTCCTCAGAGCCAGTTCCATCCTCACTGCCCAGGTCCCAGGGCTCAGCACCCTCACCTGCCTGCCACCCACACCTCTGCTGCTCCTGGCTTTTTGGGGCTCCAGCAGGGACGTGCTGGGGGGTTTCCTTGACACTTTCTGCTTCACTCTCAGACGTGCATTCACTGGCAGGGTATGGACAGCTCAGGCCCAGCTGTCCTGAGGCAGCTCTTCTGGCCATTTGCTTGACTTCAGCTACACAGAAAGAACCAAATTACCACTTCAGACCATAAAATCTGGACCTCCCAAGCATCCCCCGTGCTTCACTGTGCCTGCAAGACTTGGAAATGCTAAGGGAGCATGACAGCCTTTGTCATGACAAGAGCTGAACACTTCCTTCCATTTTAAATAAAGCCTAAAACCTGCACAAATTGACACGGACAAGTCTCTACAGGAAGAGGTTTTGTTAGCTTGGTTCTCTATTATCCATGCCCGTGCTGCCATCCACTGGGCACTGCCATCCCTGCCCTTCCTGAATCCACACACTGTCCAAAACCAGGCTAGAAATCCCTTCAGCTCCATAAACCAAACCACCTCAACGTGCCTGGGATTATTTTATGCCTGGAATGTGCAAGACACGGGATCCCACTCACTTGGATTCCACCCAGGAACGACCTCAACCTCACAGAGATTCAGCAATGAAGGCACAGAGACCTTTCCTCGTGTGCTGAGTTTAATGCACTGCACTGCAGCAAGATTTCTGGTACTAATGCTGAGTTACAACTGGTTTAACACTGGTTTAACACTGATTTAACACTGGTTTAACCCTGGTTTAACACTGGTTTACTCACTCCTCCATCCCGACTGCATCACCCTCCTCTTCTCACTGCTTTTTTTGCTGCACAACTCAGCCCTTGGTTTTGAATGGCACCTGCAATAAATGATTATGAAATGCACAAACTCCTTTAGAGCACGAGCATATTGTGTCAAGTATTCCCCAGCCAGGAAAAGGCTCCAAGTTGTTTTAACATTAATTAGAGCACGTGTGCTCTCAGCCTTTTAACAACCCAGCAGAACCAGCAGACTGAGCTGCCAGAAGCTTGGAAAGCACAGACAATTATTTAGGTCTATTCTGGATTAACCAGACAAGCTGTACATTCAACTCTGCAGCTCAGAGCTGCCTTCAGAGGCTGCAGCTCCAAAAACACACCCATGGATGGGGTGGGGATTGTTTTATGGAGGGGATCACAATTTCAGACCTGGACAATGATGAATCTCCCACCAGAGTTCACTCCTTGACCTTCACTGGCCATGTCAGCACCTGGAATATTTCTGTTCTAACCTTTACCAACAGCTCTTTCTGATCCAAATGGATCATGGATTAATTCTGAAACTGCAACAGTTTTCCTGATTTGACCAAACATTGAAAGAAGTGTTTGTCCCCCTCTTTCCAACTCCAAATCTGCTCAACTTAATTTCAACATGTGCTTTCCATTCATGCCTAAAAACACAAAGAGATGGCATTAAAACTATTTCTACTGGAACTGAAGGAGGCTGTGCCCAGAGAGGAGAACCACCTTTATTATTATCTCCCCAGATTGCTCTCCTTAGGCACTGGCACAGTTTTGGACCACTGACCTCCATCCCAAAGGCATGTGAAATCTTTTCTGACACCACTCCTTAACACAAAGTGCCCTGTCACAGCAGCTCTGCAGCTGACAGTGACTCACAGCAGGCTCCTCTCTGTACTGATGGATTTTCCCTTACTGAGAAACATTTAATGCCAGCCTTGATCCTGATGTGCCTCCTCCTGACACTGTCTCTCTCCAGATGAATCTGTCAGAATTAACTCTTCTATGAAACAGATCAGAACTCACCACTTCTCCTCTCCCCTTCTTGCTGCAGGATGTGAATCAGCTCCTCTCTGACACTGCAAGTTGAACTTTTTTTGGCATCTCACAGACACGTGTGGGAGGAAATGCTGAAATGAGTCCAATGAGCTGTGATTCAGCACACACTGGGCATTCTGCTAATTGCTGCCTGAGCACAGGACAGCACTGACAAACTTTATTCCCTCAGTTATATTTTAGCTGCTCTGCATGGGAGAAAGGATGAAAACTCCAGGCCTCAGCCTAGCAAAAACTCTGCCCTGGCTTTGTAGCAGGTTTCAGGTGCAGGCAGGCAATCAAAGCATGCAGCTTCCAGGGGGATGAGTGGACCTGAATGACTCAAGATTATCCCCACAGGAGATATGGACTTGAATTTCTCTCTTTCTCTTTGGTCCATGTGTTTAATAATGAAAGTGATCTGGAAGCCCTTCCAACAACAGCTTAGGCCTCAACACAAACAAAAATATTTCTCCACTGGCCTCTTCCCTGAGAGTCCATTCTCCACTTTAGGGGAGGATTTGGATTTAAACCCTGAGCCACTGGATCAGTGTTGTCCTGGGAGGACTGGAGAGAAAGAGGAAACAACACAATTGCTGAGCTGTTTCCATGCCTGTACACAATGCACATGGATGCATTTTAAAGGGCAGATTCATCCCTCCTCCTGAACACCACCCATCCCTGCATCTCTTTGCCTGCTAAGGAACACAAGAATGATAACCAGGCCCCCTGCTCAACACTTTACCTCCTGGTTTAGGCTCACTTCCTCATCCAGGCCTTTGCCCACGCCGCAGCCCGGATCGCGATGGTTGCTTGCAATTTTGCTCTTCCACTTCTCATTTTGAATTGCCTCTCTCTCCTTGGCTGTCCTGGGAACAGCCTGGAAGTTGTCTCTGCCTGCTGCCTGACAAGTTATTGTTGGTGGAATGTAGTCCCTGGATGGTGGAGCTACAGCCTTGTGTAAAAAAATATCAACTCCAGAAAAAGCCTTATCGGTATTTTGGGAAGCAGCATCAGACCCATCCCAGTGTCTCTCTTGAGAACTTTCCTTAGGGAGCAGATTCCTCCTGATTTCCTGGAGCAGCTTCTGCTTTTCCATGGCCTTCATCCTGTCCAGCTTCTCCTCTGTCCTGCTCAGGGAATCTCCTGCCTGCTGCAGCATGCTCTGCATGATCTTGAGGTTAAGGGCGCATTTGCTGATGAGCAGCTCGCTCTGGGAAGGGCTGCTCAGCCTCCTGCCAGCATCTCCTCTCACCTGGTACAGGGCAGGGGCTTCTCTCACCATTTCCTCTTCTTCCTCCTCCTCTTCTTCCTCCTCCTCCTCTCCACTGAACCCTGTGGTGGACCTCGAGGATTCCCCTTCCTCCTCACCCTCCCACTGGCTCTCATCTTCCTCTTGCTGCCTCTCTGCATCCTTTAGAGCTGGGCCTAACCCAGATCCTCCTTCCAGGAACTCCTGGGGACCTTCTGGGTAACTGGCTAGGATTTCATTCCTTTCAAAGCTGCACAGGCTCCCATCCACATCACTCTCACTGGAGTGGGAAGCTCCTGTCTGCAGTTCAGAGGAGACATCCAGACTTCTGTCTTGTGCAGCTGGCTCTGCACCGCCCGCTGCCTCCTGCACCACCAGAGAACTGCTCTCCTTGGGGCAAACAGAGTCATTGGGGGCAGAAAAGCCACCTGAAAAATTCAATTTGAAACATGAAATCATTTCTCCAGAAATCCCACAGCCACGCTGCTTTTGCACATTGAGGAGTTAATTTTAGAAATTTAGAAATTCCCCAGGCAGAGCAGCGTTTGACACCTCTGCTGAGAACTGTGCCTGAACAAAACAGATTTAGAGTCTGGAGTCCACATTAACAATTCAGTGGCAAATCCAAAGTCAACTGCTTCCTATTTTCAACCTACATCATAAAATCTGTGAGTGCTCCCATTTTACTGATCTACTGATTTACATTTCAGTGATTTATGCTGGACTGGTGTGGACTGAGGAACACATGAGGGACACAGTGACATCCTGCTCCAAGAAACTCACCAGCCTTGCTTATTATCTCTTTTTCCTGGAATTCCACTGTTCTCTTCTGGAAGCTAAAAGCTGATGCCCAGCAGATGTTCACATCTGCAAGAACAGCAGATCTCTGTGCTTTGAGGGTTCCACCAGCGTGGCCACCTTCAGACTTAACCAAGTCCTGTAAAATAAAACAAAACAAACAAAAGGAATAAATACAAATGTATCTGAGAGTTCTGTGTCTCTGCCTGCTCTCCTGAGGGGGTTCAGCTCCATGAGAAGAACACTGAGTGTTGAATCACTCTGGATCTGAATGGACACAGCAGGTCCAGCAAAGCTGAGAATGCTGGAAATCACCTTTAAGTCATTTTTCAGGATATATTGAATATCCTGAAGCTTCATGGAGCGGTTCCTCTGCTTGGGCTCCAGCCCTGACTTGACAACATCAAAATAGAGCAGGGGGAGCCTGACATCTGCTTCCAGCTGCTCCCCTGAAAGGATGAGCTGCTCAACAGCTGAGTCCTCCACACCTTTCCAGGGAGGGCTCTCTGCAAGACACAAGTACAGACTTTATGTCACTTTAATGTTAATGCAAACCTAAAACAATTTAAAAAAAAATTAAAAATCACTTTATTCCCTGTCCATTCTTTAATTTTCAACCAAAAACAAGCACTGGCATCTCCTCCCTGTCTTATTCCAACACTGGATGCTTTGAAGGGAGCTGACAAATATCTAGAGGAGAGTGACACTGCAAACAACCCTGCTCTGGATTCTTCCTTGGGATGAATTTTTAGAGTAATTGTTGATCCCATGTCACTGCCAGAATAGTCAAAGTGAATAGAGAACAGACATCATCTGTAACAACAGCAACAATACATTATAATAATAGAGTAGCAATAATTTATCTCTAAGTTATCACAGAGATCAAAAACACGAAAGCTGCACAAGCTTGTTCTGAACACTGAAAAGACTTCACTGAATGTTTTGCTGTGTTGGTAGGAAGAAGAAAAATAATCAGAATTTTCAGCAGAAAACCACTGTATCTCTCCCATATCCATTAATCTCATCCTTTAGCCACACAATTTTAAGTTTTCTGATCACATTTTACGGGAGTTCTCAATAATCTTTGTTATTGTCATTAATATTTGGGGGTTTTTGCCTGGTTTATTTTTTAAGTTCAACCATCCCAGCCCAAAGCTGTGCATTCACCTGTCAAGGCCTCCTGCAGCACTGCACAGAAGCTGTAAACATCTGATTTGACCGTGCCAGGTTTCTCCAGGATTATTTCAGGGGAACACCAGCGGAACAGCTGGACTGGGACAGGAATTCGGGTCAGGTCACTGTGCTCTCCACTGTCCTTGCTGAAAAAAGGGGAAAAAATTGTGAATTGGGACATACAACACATCCAGCTACAAGATTTATATTTAGGAATTGAACAGCTGAGTGTGCTACAGCTTTTAGTTTAATACATAAAAAGTTCAGGGCATGTCTGCAAATAGAAATGTGCAGTAAATGTCTTTTGGCAAAGGTTTTCTGGGGAAAGCAACACCTCCTTTAACTAAAAAAAAAAAACCAAAAAACAACTGAACTTTTCCCAACAGCAGCTTTACAAACAACCCTTTAGCTCTGGATAAAACACAGGAAGCCCATCAAAAAAAAAAAAATTATTCTACAACGTGTCTAGGGGATAATTTCAGTAACAATTTACTGAGATGAGAAGAAATACTCCTTGCCTCACTGGCAGCACTCAATTGCCACCAGACTAAAGGAGGTGTTGGGTGTTCAACCCCTCATCCCACAGCAGCCCTGAGGAAGTTTCTCACCTCTCTATCATGTACTCCAGGTTGCAGAGCTTGGCCTCCCCAGAGGACACGATCTGGATGGCGTGGGAGGAGAGGGAGCGGTGGATGAAGCCCCGGGAGTGCAGGAAGCGCAGAGCGTCGATCACCTGCAGCAAAACGTGCAGGATGGTCTCTGTCTGCAGCACTGGGAACTCTGCACGCTGGGGAAAAACAAAAAAAAGCACCCCCAAAAGCATCACATTTGCATGGTCTTTGAAACTTGATGTGAGAGAAAGTTGTTCTTATTTATTACGGTTGTTATTTGCTGCGGAAGAGAGCAAACGTGG
>VZUA01059318.1:9815-22614 GCA_013401035.1 Horornis vulcanius
GCAAGTTCCACATTTGAAGAGATCAAACTTGGGTTAAAAGAACTAGAAGTGCAGTCTGCAATGATGCCTGGACACACATGTGCCTCCAACTCCAGGCTTTTGAGAATTCCTTTTAAAAGGGAAAGTGTGCAAAAAAAAAAAAAAGCTACTGAAATTTTATAAGAGATAAATTGTACAATACCAACCTGATTAAATTTCAAATGCTATCAACTTTTGCTTAGAGTCTACCAGAGAGAACAGACCTGAATGGAGAGTGCAGCCATTGAAAATGCTCTCCAGGCAGGTCCAGACATGTGACAAATGAATGTCCACATTAAATGACAATGTCACTAACGACAGAAGCATTGCAAGGTCAAAGGAAGTGCTCAATCAGAACTCTGCATTTCAGTGCAAAATTCACCCTTAGTATTTAGCAGTGATGACCTCTGGGTGACAGAATGCCTGCAGTGTCCCAGGTGCACACACCTGTGCACAGGAGAGGCTGGCATCAGCATCCTGCTACATCACAGCTTGTGGGCACCTGCTGCACTAGGCAGATGCCTGTGCAGGATGCACTGAGATAAAACCAGCCCCACAGAATAACCCAGTCCCCTCTTCCTGCCATGCAGCCACAGCTCCCCAATAAAGCCCATTTCCTCTGGCAGTTTCCCAGGTAGATGAGCACCAGGGCTCAGCTACCAAAAGGCATTTGGCAGCTCAGAAAGGGAAGGTGGTGGGATGAAGCAGAGATCCCAAGGCAGCCCCAAGGGAAGTTCAGCAGTGTCCAAAGGCATTGTCCAAGGGTCTGTGGTATTGGGACGCTGGGGAACCTCAGGGTCCTGCTGCTCCATCACCCCACATGTCCCTTTTCAGCAGTGACAACTGTCCAGTGCCACCACTGCCCATGTCCAAGTGCAGGTGAGCCTCTGCCATAGACCTCTTCCCACAGGGATGATTTGTGGGCAGGGTGTATTTAATAAATTACTTAAATCTCAGCTTCTGGATGCACCTGTAATCCCCAGGGTTTCATCAAATGCTTTTCTTACCCTCTTTATAATTATACACATACTTAAGATTAAACAGTGGCAGAATTTCTTAAGTACGTGCCATAAATACTTTCATATGCCAAACTGAAAGCTTCCTCTCTCATGTTTAGTGACCCTCAAATCACACTTCTTTCAGATCACCCAACTGTTACAGCAATAGCAAAAGCAACGGGATGGAAATAGCAAAATTCCATGCACAGGCACACTTAAGGCCATATTCACAAAAAGGAACAACCTCTCCCCTGAAATGCAGCCAGCTCTGGGCTAAAATGAATTTTGATTTAAGAAACAAAACAACTCCACAGCAATTCTGAAGAAAAGACAAGTTTTGCACAGGGCAGCCCTGCTCATCTAAAGCAAGCAGCAGAGTCATAGGAATGTCTTCCTGCAGAAAGAGCAAGCCAGGAAGCCACCCTACCTGCTAAATATCACAGCACACTGACTGCTGGCTGTAAAAATGGCCCAAAAAAACCCTGAGAAACGTGAATCTGCATTTTCCAAGAAGTTCTGAGTAAGATTTGGATAACCAAGGATTTTCCCTGTAGATGGGACAAGAGCAACAGCGAAGGACGTGGAGAATGAACACCCAACGCAGTGGTGCAAGCTCTCATTTGCAATGCTAGAGCTGCTTTATATGCTGAGCTCCCATCCTTCAAGAGCAGGTCAATGTTTTAATGTGGATTGGGCACATAAATGCAGATCAATTTATGCATTAAAAAAAATCATCTACATGTGCATTTATTTCAATTTCATTTTAGTGAATCAGGTCCTGATTCAATGCTAACTGAAAACCCTTGAAATAACTGCGAGCTTGCTCATAGCCAATTCTGTGTCACCACTATGAAATTAGTAGTGAAATTAAATGGCTCAACAGTGCTAAGACATTCCCCAACTACTCCAGCAAGCAGTCGCTCACCTCTAAGGTTAACAGGATAAAGGCTGGATAAAGAAACTACTCATTATACCAGCTCTACAAAGAAGCAATTATGAGACTTTATAAAGTGGTTTCAAATATATTTTGCAAACTAGGACTCAGACAAATATTAGTGGCAGCAAATTACAGTACTTAGCAGAATTATCACCAGAAAAGAGACTCTTTTAATCTATGAAAAATATCAACAAAAGATGTAAATATGGACTCCTCGATGGGTGGTATATCTTGAAGAAAATATACATCTAATCTCACAGTGTGTTACCTCCAGTACCTGGAGAGAAGGTTAACAATTCAGAGCTGTTTCCTACAGCTATAGAATATATTTTGATGTAGATTTGTAGATATCACAGACTTTAAATCTATTGTATAATCACAGGGCAAGTGCAAGGAACCTGGGGACATACTTCTCCACAGTAAAGTGCTGGAACACTGGCTTTCATTTTAATCAATGCTGTTCCCTGTTTTTAACAAATTATATTTCATTCTGTGGCCTTTAGGTTCTATTTTCCTGCACATAAACAGCAACAGCGCTTTCCCCACCACTCGCACAATTTGCAGCTGAATCCTGGCATTACACAAGTGTTTATCTCCACGTGTGACGGGCAGCTGGGGGAGCACAGAGCCACCCTCACCGAGCTTCAAGCACCAGATAATGTCTCCAGAGCAGCCCTACTTGGACACCAGCAGATCTGTTGCTGCTCTGGGTTAAACTGCACATGCCAGCAGGAAAACTGCTGTTGATCCAGGGATTGGCAATCCCCACGCATTCCACTCCTCACAGTCCCATTCTAACGGGTGAACGAGTGGAGGGAACCAGCACCTTGGGATGTCAAGCAATTGCTGCAGGTTTACTCCAGGAAAACAGAGAAAAATTTGCCCATCCTGTCGCACACAAGTCGTGTTCAAGTACGCTGAATGTCAAGCTGCAATTCGGGAAGTCAAAGATTTCTCCAGCTTTGGCCTCTCCTTGCTCAAAACATGAAACACCCCAGTGGAGGCCAGCACTTGTCCCACATGGCTAACTACTGTCACAGGCAGAAAACACTCCTGTGGCTCCCTGACATTTCTTTCTCTATAGTTTTCAGTCCCTCTTTCACTGAAGGAAGAATATGCATGGTTTTAAATACCTCCCATTAAAATCACATACAAAATGTTTTGGACAGGACTCCAGCAGATCTGGGAAGTGACCCTGATTACACACTGCAGCAAAGGAGACAACTTCCATGGCAGTGGCAACCACTGCCCCCTCTTCCCATGAGGGACCTCAGTCCTACCCTGCACCCACTCCCACCCACATTTACCTGAGAGCTGTAACTTCTGCCAGCAGCAAGAATCTGAAACCCTCTGCATTAACTGAACACGTCTGAGAAGCAAGTTTCCGTGAGCTTTTTAACCCTTCCTTGCTTCATTCATGTGAATTTGTGTTTGGCAAGCCCCAAAACACTCAGAGGTCAGGTTTTAGTTTAATTAAGAGACCACAAAAATCCAGACAGTCGTCCAAACCTTCTGAGCCCTCGGAGTGTGGGAAAGCAAAGTAAGAAAATCACACGCCAGCAATTTCTCTGAAGATTTCTCATGTTTGCTGTTTTGAACAAGCCTTGAAAATACCAGAACCTTTTCTCTCTCTCACACTGAACTTGAGCTCAACAGAGACCCCACCAAAAACTCAATGCAGAACAGCTGAGCTCTGGTGCATTACCACTTGCAGCTGCTTTATTTTCCAGCATCACACAGTTGTTTTTCAGACTCCTCCTCAGGAAATCTGCTGGGGATATCACTTCTACCTATGTTCTGTCACATACCACCTCTTCAGCTTCTTTTGCCGGTTTCTTCACTTTTAAAATCCATCTTCCTAAGTTTGGAAAAGAAACCCTCCCCTTTGTTCCCCAGGTGGGTATAATTCACCCCTTTCTTCTCCACATTTGCCATCTGACTCCTGGATGAAACAGCAGAGAGCTGCAGCGTCAGCAGTTCCTAAAGAGACCATCCCTTTCCCTCACTGTTTGGATAATGGTTGCTCCATGAGATCAATTAAGAAAAGAAAATGAAAACAGGAATTGATACCCAAGCCCAGGCCCTTGCCCAAGCTGAGGGCACCAACAATTGCAGAGATAATTTAGTGGTGCTCTTCTGCCCTCATTTTGTCCATGTTTATTTATGCATCTTTCCGTTATAAGCATCATACATTAAAGTCAATAGCCTACCACTGCTTATCAGAAAACAAGTGGAGCCAGACCTGGACTTCTATAAATAAGATTTACTCTATTGGCTAAATAATGACATCTAAACTGGTCTGATTTAACTGACTATGGCAGTTCTTAGAGCAAAATTTAATTACACTTTGTACTTATTACAGTTCCTTTGTGTGCCTCTTGCTTCCCAGCAATTTTGAAATATAGACTTAAGTCTGCTGTACAATACATCTCCATACCTACAGTGACATGTGCTAACAGATGGCACCACGAGCACAGAGCAGCAGATCAGCGTGAGTTGTCAGTTTTGGTGGCCACGTTTTCCCTTAAGTTATCTCAGCCCAACAAAAAAATGGCATGAAATAATCACTGCCCATTTCCCGAGGGCTGGGAAGAGCATGACTCAGCAGCAGCGCTTTTTATAACATCCAGACACTTGACTTTCTAGAAATGCCTTTATATTTATGGAGTGCATTCGTTATGGAAGTCTGCTAAGTAATGGATGCTCTGGGACGATGCTGCTCAACCATAAATGCAGCAGGAGCTCCGACATCTCAGGGCCTTGGGTGGGCTGGGCAGCGCTCAGGAGGAGGCGAGTGACGCGCGTTTGTGTTTGTCGGGTAATATTGCTCTGTAAAATTATATTAGATGTGCATTAGGGGCTGTAACAGAAGACAGGAAGAGTAAAGGATACACATAAGCAGGAAGGAGAAGCACATGCAGGGGCACTGGAGAACTGGCAGCACATGGTTCTCCCTCCCCACCTCTCTGCGCCATGGAGAGCTGCCAGCACCCTCCCCATCCACTCGCACCACCAGCCACAGGGCACAAAACTGGGAAGGATCCATGAGGTTTGGTGTCATGCCTTACCTTCATGTTTCACGTGCACTTTATCCATTCAGAGGAAGTTTAGGACTAGCCCAAAGTGGGGTTCAGCATCATTGTTAAAAAACCCACACCACAGTGAAGATACCAGCATATACTACTAACACGATTTAAAAATGGGATGCCCTAACCCTCATCCTTTCCCTCAAGCTCCCAAACTTCAGAGCCCTTTAGGACCTCTTCTGCATGTTGAATCATCCTCTGACTACATTTCCTGAATTCACACTCCAACCACATTCATGTCACAGCTTTGCAATGCCTGTGAGCAGCCTCAGAGCCGGGAGCAATGGAGCTGCTGCCACCTCAGCAGAGCCAGGTGCAACACCCCAACACCTGCCCAATTTCAACTCTGAGTTGATGGAAGTGCATCATGGGATGTGTAGTCCTTGATGATGATGACGTCCTCTTCTTCCCTCTCCCTGTTCCCAGCCACACATTCCTCTGGGATCCTTGGACCTGGGATGTCAGGATGACAGAGTCCAAGCTCAGTTGGTGCACCCCCAGGAAGAAACTCCTTTCTTCACAGCCTTCCAGGACACAACTGTCTCCTGCCATTTTGGACATTCATCTGGGGAAAACCCACAGAGGCTGAATTTAGCTACAATTAAATGTCAGTTTAATTAATGTAGGTTTTTCTGGTGCCTTCTGTTTTAGCTTTTATGACTGCCCAACCACTGATTATTTATTCATTTTAAAGGATTCATTGTTCTTCCACTGATGCCTGAACCAAGGTCTCAAAGCAACATCTTCCAAATCCTTTATGGAGGGGGATCTGTATTTTTTAAAATGATTGCTGAAACATTCTAAGTTTGTGTGTTTGCATATAGAGAACCACTTATGTGCAGCTCTAAATATGACTAACTGGACTACAGACAGTTCAGAGGATAGGGTGTTACTAGGCAGATAAGAATTTCAGATGCAAACTTGAAAGTATAATTGGCATGTGAGCAGGTAGCAGGAAATCACGTAGAATATATTTTCTGAAGATCTACACTTCCACCATTTCTCTGCAGTGGAAATGCATCAGCACACGATTTTTACCATCAAAGCCCACGATGTTGTAACCTACTGCAGAATTGTGGCCTTAGGGTTCAGTAAATTACTGTAAAATAATTTTAAATGTTTGCTGTTTTCTTTCAAAATGAAAAAATACAGAACGAAAACCTCAAAAAACATCACACAGAAATAACTGGTTTGGTTATGTTACTGCATGAGTGTGGAAATGCTTTTAAAGCCTCTCTGCTGCTGGGTGGGTGCTCAGGGTGCTTTGGGGTCCTGGTCCTGCCATCAGACCAGGTGTGGCAGAGCTCCCCAGCTCCAGCACGCTGCCCTGGCCACCTCATGGTCAGAGGGTCTATGCCTCAGGCACTCTTAAAAGAATATAGATGAATTACATGCTGCATCCAACAGCAAAAATTTTCAATCAAGGCCAAGAGGAAGAAAAATTCTACAGGAAGATGGGTCTAGTTTTAATTACAGCAGCACAAATACAACCCTGACAAACCCCTGCAGAATAGACACCTCTTAGCATTTCCCTCTCAGAACCACAGCAAAAAAACACATGAAAGGTCATATACAAGATAGGATTTGACACAATAAGATTTCGCTCCCATGTTAATGCACCTCAGATCAAGCCTGCAAAAGTGAAATAATAAATTTAGGAAAACAAGCAAAATGACCCTACTGGTTGGTTGGTTTTCTAGATACCATCTACATATTTTAGAAACGTACAACCTTCTAATAGAAATGAATAAACTACTCAACCATAAAGTTGCTATAGAAGATATGCTTGTTCTGATTGGAAAGGGCATCTGCTATCTGCAATATTGATAATACTTTTCAAATTTCATCTGCTTTTGTTTGCATTCTGTGTCGTCTGTTTAAACACACTGGGAATAATAATGAATCCCAGCATTATCTCCACTTTTTCAAGGCCGAACATATAACTTTATCACAAAAATAATTAAAATTCTTTGGCACTCTTGTATCTTTTCCATTAAACGTTATCAAGCAGTGACAATAAACTAACATCAGTCCAAGGCTGCCCATATGCTGCTTTTAAAAAGAATGTATTTGTCCCAGGGTGAGAGACATGAATTTTGTGTTTACAGGGTCAAACAATTCCAAAGTTTTTTACAGTGTAAGGACTAAAAAATCTGTGCATGCACACACACATGCAAATGCACAAATGCAGAGCTGAGGATATTGGGTTCAGAGGGAACACCTACAAACTGTTTTGTTAAAACTTCCGTTCACAGGCAAATCTTAGCAGCTTAATAATTTGGAGAACTAAAGACATAAATATTTTGCATACTTGTACAACACAGTCAATCCAATAAATGATGCTCTGAAACATTCTTGGATGTCATATGCAGTTAATCTCAGTAGCAGTGATTTTTTTTTTTCCTGAAGTGAATTTCATATATAGAGCTATATATTATCTCCTACACACAAGAATAATGTTACAACTTTATTTTGAAAATCAATAATATTTTGAAATTAACAATATTAAATTTTATCATCTTTTTTAAATCCCTTTTTCTTTGTTATCCAAGATAAAGAAAAATAAAACATGTTTTCTGATAATCTTTGCTTAATATTGCTTAATATTCATTAGTTATTTAAGAAAGAAGCCACCAACACCTCATTTTTCACACACCTCTAATTATATGTCAGTGAAAACCACTGTAGGTTTTAGAATGCATTGCTACAATATCTAACTCCAAAGTCTTTATGATTTTTATAATCTGTGCTAACTTCTGCTTAAAATGTAGTAAAGCAACGATGTTGATCTCATTTCAATAGCACATACACAGTATTGCATAGTAATGCACTGGCTTTTATAAGCCAGGAAACAGTACCAACTCACTAAACAGATCCATCAGGATAATTGAAGAACTCATTTCAGGAGAACTCCCATATGAAGGCAGAAATGTTAGAAGATGTTAAATTTTCTTTTTGTGTATTGTTGGCTCGCTTGATAAGCAGAAGCAAGTTTATACAGCTCTGCAGCTAGTGTAGAATGCTTAAGCAAGAAATCCATAACTTTTAATATGATGAGATTGTCCTGCTAGGAGAGATGGATTTTTTCCAATATCACTGCTAACAAACAAGTAGAGTTTCCTGTATCAGCACATTTCTGTTTCTACTCTGCAGCACACATGTGCTTCATTTAGAAACAATACATGGCTCAACATTTTTGGCATATTAAAAATGAGACGAGTACGTCGGACTAGCTGATGGACAGGTATCCTAACAGGTTTCTTTGGAGAACGAGTACAAAATCTTATACAGATAGACACACTGACAAGGTTGAGAAAACAAGGGGGGGGAAGTGTGAAGTTATTTGTGTTAACTTCCCTTCCAAGATTTAGTGGCAGTGTTACTTACTGGAGTGACTGCTGGGTGGACAGATAATGTCACGCAGTGTCTTATTACATGATTTCAAACCCCTGTGCACAATCTCACTTCCTGCATGAAACTTAAATATGTTTCAGGTAGGAGCTAAATAAAAGACATTACTTTTCATCTGCTTTTTCACTTAATGCTAATATAGTCACTTGTCAGTGAATGTAAAAGTAAAGGAGACAAGGGTTTATTTTTATACCTCACAGAACAGCAACTGGTGATTTCCCTTAGATCATTGCTTTTGTGTGTGCAGGCACTAAGCTTTTTTCTTTTAATATTTTAGACACACTTTATTTTTTATTCAAAACAGTTTTATCCCAACCCTGACATGCCAATATTGTCAGGAAAGGAGGTTTGATGTTTGAACGTTACCGGGTACTTTTTCTCATTATACCTTATGAATGTAGGTGGTGCATCTCATTAATCCTAGAGCTAATCACCAGGCTCACAGTACTCATTCCTTCGAAGGTTTGGCTGAAGACACGACTCTCTGGTTCACTTGAGGGGATTCATAGCACAGGTGTCTCCACGAGCAGTCAGTGGGGACACGGAGCTGAGCTGCTGCTGGGGTGGGATTGCTGGGAGCAGCACAGCTCTGCCTGCTGCAGGGCCCTTCCTGGGGCCAAGCACATCCCAAATACCACACACGGTGTCCCACTCACCATGAATGAAAATGTGCTTTCTCTCTAGGCACTGTGTGTTCTGTGCTCAGGAAAAGCAGCATGGAGACCTATCAAATCTCCATGAGAGACCATGTGAAGGTGAGGCAGAACCCAGGTTCCTCCTGCACCCATGGGTGGGGAGGGGACTGCTCCCTTCTCTTCTGATGGCACTTGAGGGATGTTGTGCAGAGTTACTGTTTGGGCTGTGATGAGCAGGCAGCAGTCACCAGAGCATCCTGGCAAGCCATCAGTGTGGTAAGTGGCACGTGGCATGTCCAGGTTTGTCCCTACAGCACACCTAGCCACGGGATGAGCAGGATGCCAGAGGTGCCGTGAGTGCAGCAGGGAGCCTGTGCCATGCAAGCTTTGAGGAGCATGGCTCCTGCAACAAGAGCATAATTCAGAGGGCCCTGCCTTGGCTGATGCTCAGCAGAAGATAAGAACAAGCTGCAAGCTGTGGCACTGGTGGCCAGGGGAGCAGCAGGGTGAGAGCACTCCCCTGTCACTTTGCTTTCAGCCAGCACACAGCATGATCTGGCAGGACAGACCAGGAGCCTTCACTCCATTAATTATCAGAGTGTTGCAGCTTCAGTTCTTTGCTTTCTTTTTCATCTTCTTCACTCTTTCTACCTAACCTCCCTTTGGTTTTCTCAAGTATGCACGCCTACTCAATTCAATTAGCCTTGGATACAGCACCGAGGCCTCGGATACCTGTAGTCATTATCCCAAGCACTTTTCATAAGAGTATGGATATTAGTCCCAAAGTCCTGGCAAAATTCCAGCTAAGCTAATGTATTTACAGCCTAACCTCCCCAAATGTATCTCTTAGTTTTAAATAGGGGAGTTATTCTTCATTTTCCCTCCTTACTTTGCTGCGTGTAGTTTCTCATAGAGTTAAACTTATTCCCCATGGCAGAATAATGCAGGATTTTTCAGTCTTACCGCCTTGCAACATTTGGTATTTTTCTTTAAGCTGCAGCTTCTGGACTCCTGAGACTGCAAGAATCCTGGTTCCCAACCCCTCCCTTTTTTTTAAAAGCAAGCCGCTAATCCTTGTGTAAAAAAGCTTAAAGCACAAAGCTCCAAAACAACTAAAAGATGCAACTCGACATCTATTATTATCTTTAAAATATCCCATGAATTTAAATTAATTCTCATGTTGTCTGAGTCCTGCCCCAGACACATTCCTGCAGCTGGCAATGCCAGCAGTGCCGCAGAGCCAGGGCTGAGAGCAGTGATGCCCCTCTCTGCCTCCTCTTTCACAAGGCACTTCTGCTCCCAGTTACACCAGCAAGATCACTGGGGCTGCCTGACTGCAGCCCTGGGCAGAGTGATTCATATCTGTTGTTGAAGGGCAGCTCTGCCCTGCTGCACCATGCCAAAATCTGTCAGTGCATACAGGTAACGAGACAGTCCATACCTACACCTCTGGAAAAGGGGTGGTCGTTCTAAGATGTTTTCTCAAGATTTTGGCTGGTTCTGGAAGGATGAGGGATTTGTTTCCCAGCCTGTGTTGCATGCAGAGAGACATGCAGCAGATCCATCTGAAGGGAGGTGCCCAGCTCCCTTGGAGGCACGAAGCTGCCACGTCCCGGGTGCTCAGCCCAGCATTCCCATGGGGACATCCCAGATTTACAGAGTTGGCCACGTGGAAGGAAATGTGCATTCAGACTCCAGGGGAGTCACACATTTAACTCCTCCTCACTAAGTTTGATAGATTTTCTTGACAGAGAGATAATGGGGCATTTTGGGCCTCATCCTTTTTCTTCAATTCCTTGGATTTAGCTGGAATTCCTTGGAGATTAAACCAGGCAAGTTTAAATAGCATTTCATTTCATCTGTGCCTTGCTTTACTGGGGTCCTTTCATGACAGACTCACAAACATTATTCATTAGTTTGCTCACCTATCCGTACCCCTACCCCAGCTACCCAATATTCGAAGACAATCAGCAAATTAATGATTTCACATTTTCAGCCCATTAAATTATTTATTGCTGGTGTCAATAGAAAGTTTTTAAAAGGTAAAATATATTTGTATATTGACTGCCAATTCTACATGGATGTAATGGCACCAGGCAGTGTACCACATCATGAAATAAAAATTAAATTGTAGTTGGGCTTTTAAATCAACTCAATTAAAATAAAGAGATTCTTGGCTTGATATAGGGAAATATTTGTATTTCCAATTCTATTTGTTAATACATTGACATATGTGCTATTTTTTAAATGTAGCACTAAGTGCACTTTCTGTCAATGCCATAGATTTTTTAATAGACTGAGAAAATGCATTTCATTTCTTCTTATTTTCCTTCAATACATCATTTGGTTCTGCTTTTTTGCCTGCATGAAATTCATTTTCTAATGGAAATATTTGTTTTGTAAATCAAATATGTATTATGCACAAAATGCAAAGCACAAATTAAATTATGTTAATGAAATGAAAGAGATATGAAATGCATATTTCATGGACAAAACATAACCTCAGCAAACAACCATTTCTTGATAAAATCTTTAAACACAATCTCATTCTGTGACAGACATATTGTTAAAGCAGATAGCACCTCATTTAAATGGTTTCCTTTAATATTAGTGCTTAGTATATAATTGTAAATAACTTTTGGGATGAAAAACCAATAATGAAATACTGTCTTTAATAGTTTGCTATTGATGTCAGCATAAAATTTGTAGTAGTTGAATATTGGAAATTGGGAGTGCGCACACATATAGTCAAAAGCTGTAAATGATTGCATATTTAAATAGAGCTGACTAAGGCAAAGATGTTATAGATATTAGTAATAGGCAGAAAATTATGCTGACCTAACATTATTTGACAAAACCCACTGTTTTAAATTATATATTGGTTACACTTAATGAATAATAGATTCTGTAGGTGTTGTTCCTCAGATCACAATGCTGATGACACTATATGTTGGAGACTTCTTAGTCTTCCTTTTGACAATTAAGCAGGTAGAGCCCACAAAGGTCACAAAAACATAAAATTGGGGTCTCCAACCTAGCCTAGTTTTCTGTAGGACAAACATTCCCAAAGATAGGAGCAAAAGGCATATTCCTGAAAAAATACAATGCAAGAAAAAGCACTTGACATACAGGAGGGGATTTCAGGCAGGTCTTGGGTTGCTATGCCCTCCTAAGCAGCAGAGTCATTGCAGAGATCCCACCCATTTGCTGGCTCTCATCACTGCTTTGCCATCAGTCTGATCCCACATCTGTGGCATACATATCTCTGTCCTCCTCTCTGCCTTGAGCATACGTGAAACCAGAACAGAGAGAGCTCTCAATATGTAAACCAATTCTTTCAGACATTTTAGGGCAGCAAAGAATGTATTAAATCACCAAAGGGACATCTGTCTCTTCTCTACTATAATATTTTTATCAAAAATGCTAAAGAAGAGAAAGAACATGATGCAGAGTAAGAAGAAACAACCAGCCCCAAAACTCAGATGATCATTAGAGAGCTGGGAGATGCTGTAATCTAACAGGTGATAAGAAGACCAAAGCACCTATTTGAATGTTGCTATTCTTTGCAAGAAAGCAGGAGAGCTATACATAATTAATTGGGATCTGCTTCATTTTCTGAAGGAGAACATATTTGTTTTTATATTAAGTATTACAGAAGACACTTAAGATTCAGGCACTGGTACCTGATAATTGTTTATCTTGGTTTTTTTTTTT
>VZUA01059362.1:0-11280 GCA_013401035.1 Horornis vulcanius
TTTTTTATATTTAGTGTAATAATTACTTGGGAAGTGGAAGTTGCTATCTAGTACAGATAAGAATTTTTAGTATGAGCTTCCAGAAGTGAAGAGCTGGGGTTTTGCTGTTAGACTGCTGAAAAAGGGGACCCACAGCCCTTGCAAGTTGATTCCCCCCTCCATGCTCCTATCTTTCTCTTTAAGGTGAGAAGATGTCAGATGTCTGAGACTGGTTTCCATAGGTAGGCTGAGGACAGTCAGCCATGAATTATAATTTGTATGGTGGGAGTCCCTTAACTCCTACACTGAATCCACTTAACTGCTTGGAAATCTTAAGCCAATAAAGTTGCAGGCTGCCACTGAAATTCATCCCAGAGTCTGTCTTCAATAGCCTCCTTGTAGTGATTAATGACAGCAAGCCCGTTGCTGCTTGCCATGAAGGATTTGCTTGTATCTGTCTGCGTTTGCAGATAGTGAAGTTTCAGATAACGGATTACAGTTCCTGTGGTTCTTTGTTGCCTAGAACACGGCACAGAAATTTTACACCCCTGTAAATTGTTGTCAAATGCTGCTATTCTGGTTTAGTTATCCTCCTGTTCACTTTGCATAGCTGTAACCAAGGAGTTATGGTATAATAGTGGGAGGAGAATTGGGACCTTTGATTCCAGTGGTGATCAGTAGTTCTGGCAGTTTTTCTCCTTCCATTTCTGGGTAGATGTATACTAGACTATTTTTGTACATGCTGGCAGCTCAGGGAAGAAGATATGGTGTGATGATGATTAGCAATTTGCCATCAATGGCTTGCTTTATTTGCAAAATATCTGTCCTCACCAAGTTCTCTTCGTTTTTGATCATGCTCATACTCATGACATTAAAATTTGCACTTCTTTTTCCTTAAAAATATAATGACATGAAAGTTTCTCAAGTACAAGTAAAACAAACTCTAGGCATCATGAAGTTAGCAAATGTTTTCTATGTAAGTACTAAAATAATTCTCTAATTTTATTTAACTAACATTTTAAATACTCTTCAGTTCTTAGTAGGAAGAAGAGATAGAAAGCAAAAATAAAAAGATCTGATTCCCCAAGACCATGTCTTGGCTATTGCCCATGCTACTGATGCTTTGAAGATGTCTTGTTTCTCATGGTCAAACCTCAAAGAAATGGACTTGCTGAAGTTCCCTCCTCCTGCCTTCCTGCTAAAGCTCACACTGTTTTTTAGATTTCTTCAGTGCTTTGTGCAATAGCCTCAGGCACTAGCTAGATCTCTCAATTAGAAGCATAATGTTGAATGTTTTGACTGTCAAGAGCATCCCTGTAATTTACAATATAGCCCTGAGGTCTAACTTACATATATATATGCTTGCAAATTGAAAGTTGCTTTCTGTTTGGTTTGGTACCAGTCACAGTGCATACAAGCACACAGATTTAGTGTGTTCAGCCACAGAGCTTTTTGTTTACTTTGTTAAAGAAAATACCTCCCATTATACTTGGGTGAGTGAATAAAAAAAAAATAAAATTCAGGTTTCTGTAAACATTTCATCAAACAGATTTCACTTAACTCTGAGTGGTCAAACCCTGATTATATTATTACCATTTTCTTCACTTTCTTTTTAATTTAGTGCTACATTTATAGATTTTTTTTTACATTGTATCCTTCCCCTTGGATGTTTCCAGTATCCTTCCCTTCAAAATCCTTATTGCCTTACTGGATGAAGGGAGGGAGGGAGAGGCAGGAGAGCAGTGGTGGAATTCTCATTCACTGGTTCAGCAGCATTGAGGGAGCTGAATGAAATCTTTCCACTCATCCAGCTTCTATGGCCTGATATTCACCACCTTGTGACTCCTTGGCTTGTGCTCATGGCATGCTGAACGCCCAGATGGTCTCTGCATGAAATGCTAGCCAGGCCTGGGACTGTTCAGCTTCCAAGGCAAGGCAAAACTGGGTGCATTGAATCAAGCATGGCAAAAGGCCAATCTGCACCTAACCATGTAATAATTTACAGATACATATGAGTCCTTCATATTCTGGAAGATATTTTTCATTTGGTGTACATATATGTCCCATTAAACTGAGTAGCAGTTATTTGTGTTCTCAGAGAGGAGAATAACTTCTGTGTTTTCCTTCTTACAAGGCATATGCTGTTACGATATATATTTTTAATTGATTAAGAGGTGGGAACAGTAACAGTGTATCTGATCCAAGTTTTTAGCAAAAAGACTCTTTATTGGCCTCCATACTGTGAAACATTATTCTAGGCATGATCCCAAAGGCATTTTTAATCATCAGGATAGATGAAAAGAATATATATTTCTAAGTATCCTGGAAGTACTAGTAATTTAAATTACAAGTTTATTTTGTTAACATTTTGTTTGGTGGGCAATAAGCCACAATTTAGAGAAGTTAAACAAAATCCTATCTTTTTTAGAAAAATACATTCCAGGGCTTTGGAAGCTTCTCCCTTCTCAGTCCTTTGCCATTTGCATGGCAGAATCTTGAACACTTGTTATAAATAATCTCCTTGTCACTAGCTGAGGGGTTGACCTTACCACTGAGATCGGGGAGGCTGCAGCACCTCAGGTTATTGTCCAGCATGGACCCATGCACGAACATACCATGAGTATCCTGAGACCCATCAGCCTGTCCTAGACATTGTGTGAGGAAAAATGATGTCTCATATCAAAAGCAGAAGGTGACCTTCCTGATATTTGCAGGGCAAGTGAGTGGCTGTGGCTGGAGCCACAGCTCCAGCTCATACTTGCAAGTAATTGTGGGGTTGCCTTGTGCATGTGTAGTTTCTCTGCTTGGGACTGTAGACCTCACTTCTCCTGTCCTCTGCAGCCACAGCATGTCCTTGGCAGTGCTTCCCTGAAAAGTGGTCTCTGGAATTTCCCCTATCATTGTATTTTTACGTTTTAAATAATGCTAAAACATTTTAATATGAAAGGCTAAAGTAAATATTTATATATACTTAAATAACCTAAATGAATATGCATTTCTATAGACTCTTTTCTTACAAAACCCCCCACAATAATATTCTTTTCCTTTGCAAATGATTTATAGTATGAGATTCTATCACTATTTTCATAAGCTCATACCATATGAAAGTATAGCATGGACTATCTCAGAGCTATTAAAGTAGGTGATGAAAACCATAAAGTTATGAAAGTACACAATTTTATCATAACTATTCATATGTCCACTTTGAAATAAGAATATGCCACGTAAAACTTAAGTTTTATGAGGAGACATGTTAGCACGACCTCTTATGAAGGTCTCCTGTTAGTTTCTACTAATAGACTCGGTTCTCAGTTGTTTATAACTCTACCATCTGTTATCTGCTTAGACTGAAATTTCCCTTAGCGTGACCCTGTGTTATGCAGCATTAGTTTGGAAAACTTCAGCCAGAATTGTCCATCCAGTAAGGGGAAATGGCTTTAGCTATGGTAAAACTTCTTTTTGAATAATAATCAAGCTTCTTGCTTTGAAAAAGGCTTCTTGATAAGGTGATGGGGACAGAGGGTCTTAGAGTAGGATTTTTGTCTTATTCTGAAACTGAAAACCTGGTCAAATGGTGTTTATAAAACAAAGCCATGTTATACAGGTGCCCTGTAGAAATAGTGCAGACTCATCTCCATACTTCCAACTAGAGTTCTCATGCACAGAGAGCATCTCAAATCCCTGGAAGCTCATGTGTGTGATTAGAAATCATGTTTCTGACAGCAGAGGAGGATGACAGTGCATCCCAGCTTCGGAAGGTGCAGGCCTATGGGCAGCCATAGGCTGGGTGTTACCATTCCCAAGCAGGATGGAGTTTGATATGAAAGGCATAAACCTGTCTGAGCAGTCATCTTGTGAGGAAGAGATGGCAGGCAATGCCAATATTCCAGAGAGTTCATCTTATCACATCTGGTAGCAGCATTATGACCCAATAGGCTGCCACAGTGCCTTAACATGGCAAGACACAGGAGTTTCCATCCTTCAGTGGCCTTACTCCTGGATGTCTTCCCAGAGCATAACACAAGTCAAACTGTTTTTGGTAACAAAATCTCACTGCAAATTTGCTTGGGTCAGGGAGGCACTGCAGGCTGAACCTCTTATTCTCTGCCTCGCTTTGGTTTTTGGTGTATCTGTTCCAACTGGAGACTTGAACTAGATGGTGACTCCAGCTTTTGAGGGAAATTTCTTCATGAAGCAATCTCCAATTTTCACCAAAGATTTTCTACCCCATACCTCAAGTTTTGTTTATGACTTGAAAAAAACTTTATGTTGAGCTTTTCAATGCACAATGAAATTATTGAAGAGAGTAACAGATGGACTGAAATGAACAATTTCAGTCAGAGTTCAATTAAGTTATCCCAAATACTTGTTGCTATAGAAGAGTAATCAGAGAGACTTCCAAACAAAAGGCTAAAATATCACAGTGAATGGGTGTGACACTGGTAAAAACCCTACTCCTTGCTGAGGAATAGATATACGAAGAAAAGACTTTTCTTAATGTTTGGGTAGGGAAATAAATGCAAGTTACCTGAGATTCTCCAGTCAGGGATGATGAGAGCCTGCTCTGGATGCCTGTGCCCCAGCCCTAGATGTGTGATGTTTGCTAAAAGCAGAGTCCAATCCTGAGAACTGATATGAGGTAGCAGAAATGAAGATCTGCCCCAAAAACTCTTACTTTTTTTACAAAACAAGAAATAGGCACTCATGAAAGGAGGGACTCCTGGAGGGCAGCTCAGACTGTGCTCAATCTGGGCTGAAGACCAGAGAGCTGCGGAGGAGCTCATAACCATTTGTCTGATGTGAGCTTTGAATTATGAAGACACTTAGAAATAAGTCTGTGGAGGCATGAAGACTCAGAAAGACAGAAGATAGTCTCTAGCTGAAAACATCTGTAAGGTATTTACTGAAAGCACAGCTATAAAATACAGCGTGTAGGGTCCTGTTAATCTGTACAGCCTGGTAAGGAAGGGTATTTCACACAGTCTGGCAACTGGGCAGCAAGTCTGTAGACAGAAATGGTGAAGACAGCTTTGGCTGATGTGATTAAAATAAAAGGTATCAACTTTCATACAGATGCATTCTTGCACATTAGTAAATAAAAATAGTTTCATATTTAAAGATGATGACTGTAAACAGGGAATTTGCTGAATTTAAAAAATGGTGATACATGGGAATTATTTTTTTATGAAGGTTATTAAGATGCAGTTATTTCATTGATGCATCATGTTACCTTAGGTTAATTGGCATTTATTTCAAAAGAAGAATTCACCGAGATAATATGATAATCATATAGTCAGTTAACTGGTTTTGCTAGGAATGATTGTATTGAATATCAATATGAGGGTTGTGACAGGAATGACTATCAAATTGAAAGAAAAATAGAGATGTATGAGAAATTAATTACTGGCATGAAAATGTAGAATTATCATTCTTCAAGCTCATCTGTAAATTCAGAATTTTCAGTCCAACACTGGACTTCATAAAGAAAAAGTGCTATTTTTATGTTATTTAAAATCTCACATAAAGCAGCAGTTCTTAAGGACATTGGGATATTTTATTATTTTCAGTTATTTTATTATTTTAGGAGACTTCTAAATTTTTAATGTTTATTTTGTTTATGTATATGGTATGCATTGAAAAAAATTGAATCTCATGATAAGATTTTCTTCAGCTATTAACCTTCTAGTCAGTCTCAAATTCTGGGGTTTTTTTTTGCCAATTTTGCAGTAGGGCAGTATTTGGACGACGTGTTTTTTTAGTGGTAGAGTAGAAGAACATCTAAGAGAACAAAGCTCCTCTTTTATCTGCCTTTTGCTTCTTATCCACAACATTTGATTCATGTCATGGTGAATTGAATCTGCTCTTAGCCAAGAGGTACAATCAGTTAGTGGGACTGGAAGGGGGAGATATTCCTGGAACGTCCCTTTACTCTTGCCCTAAAAGCTAAGCCCACATGCTCTCATTGTGTTTCTGAATAAGTTGGAACCTGGCACTTATTTCCTTGTAACCTGGCTATTAGACCCTTTTTCCATTGGCACAAGACAGACAACTCGGTGTGTTTGCTCAGCTCAGGGCCCCATTTATACTGACAAATTCACTGTGCCAGAAGCTACATTAAAGAGTCATACTGCCCTAGTTGTTTTAGTACAGGATTCTGTAACATGGTAAACTTTCCTATATAAACATTTACCTATGCAGAATTTATGCCTGTACAGTTTTACTTTTTTTAAAAAATAAAAATCACATTTTTCATTCTTGAAGTGGTGAAGACAACTTTCACATATATAATACTACATTGCCTTTTCCTGTTTCCAGAGAAGAAAATTGTCTACTCTGAAGGCTAGATCTTTTCTTCATATTTACAGCATTATCTGCTCTCTACTCAGCTGAAAAGGATGAAGAGGTAGGAATCAAATAAATGGACACTGTTGGGCTTACCAATCCAGGAAAAAAAATAATGAAGAGGAGCAGCCTCAACATATTTTATTTCCCACTAAACGATCATAAACATAATATAAATTAGCTCTCCTAATGACTTTGACTCTCATATGTGAGTATCTGGTACTCCAGCATGATTGCACAGCAGCCTGTTACCAGTCCTTGCAACTTTGCAATGTTTTGGACATAGAGTTGTATACATCTTGACTTTAAATATCCCGGTAAGAGAGAAGCAAGTCTTTAAGACAGGGCTTTAGAAAGCTCTTCACTGGAGTGATTTGTCTATGAGTAACAGGGTATGTGTGCTGAGGAAGTGAAGACATTTGAACATTACTACGAGGTATAGCCATGAAAATTGGCTGAAATAAACAATTGAATATTTATAACAACTGCATTCTGAATTGTAGAGGTGTTCGATTTGTGTGGGCACTTGGAAGTTACTACCTGAAAAAAGGTTGTTGAAGCACTGCTGTTGCAATGTTTGTAATGAATATGGATACGTTGCATGTGCATTGAAATGGCATTGGTGCTGGACACACTAAGTCATTGGGAACCCTTTCTTCATATCCCTGACTTTGGCCTGCAAGTCATCACCCAAGCTGTGAAAACTTCAACCTCATGTTTATTTGGTATTAATGCACCCTAACATTCTTTAATTGATATAATAGCATAATTATGGTACTGTTTCTCCTTTGTGGTGTTTTGACTGCATCTAGTGTTGGGAAATCCCCTGGGGAATGCATTTAGTGGCTGGGTGGTCCTCAGGCTGCCGCTGATCCGGTGCTGTTGTCAGGCACGGGCCGTGTGGGTTTGGGCAGGAGTCCTGGCTGCAGCAGTGGGGTGTTGGTGTGACAAGGCTGCCTCTTCCCATTCCCAGGCATTGCCTGTCCTGGATAACTGCTTGGGAGAGGCAGCTCTGCAGCTTCTGCAGCTAGCTGGGTCAAAACAAGCTTAAATCTCTGCACCAGGCTCCACTGCGAGGCACAGAGTGGCCTTGAAAAGCCTTGGGATAATTAAGTTTTACTTTAGAAGTCTTGCCCCACTGAACTCCATGGCAAAACTGCAGTTGACTTCACAGGGATAAAACCTGTCTCTTATTCTTGCTAGATTTGGACTAGAAATCTCAGCTTCCACTACAGTTAATGGAAGTCACATGCACGTTCTGGGAGGAGAGCAGATCTCTTTCATCTCTTGAGTACCATGCTCCTCTGTGGCACTTCCAAGGCTGCATCAGTTATCGCAGGTCCGTTTATTTTAATGATGCAGCAGGAGTGTCCTAACTTCCTATGAAGGTACTTTGTTGTAATTATCTTGTATGTCTAGGGGCACCACGAGGGGTTACATTTATTTTACTGCCAAAGAACTGTTGTTTCAGCTGCAGTTCTATGAAGAAACAATCACATCTCCAGCAGTTTGTTAGATTAATCACAGGTGTGTAATCCCAGCGCGTACCCTAGAGGGTATATCCTTTGACCCGATTCCTTTTTTAAAGGGGAAACTCTGAATTAATATCACTTGCATTGCTTATCATCGTTCACATTGGGTTTCTGCAGGATGCTGCAAAAAACAAACTAAAAGCTTCTATGACCTTTATTTTACTTGTGTACAAGTGAGCATTGTAATTTAACAAACCTCAATTGGTCATTGGCAGAATTCCCTGGAATACTGAAAGTTAATGATAAAAGCATGAACGTAGAACTAGTTCAGGAACTAAGGAAAGCCTTTTGAAGCAAAGAATTTGTCCATCCTTAGCACATAGCTACACTCCACTGTTTTGTTCCAATGGCATTGGAATAATTAATTCATCAACTCATCATTTATCACTTCTCAGTAAGCAATAGGTAAACATCTCTGATCCTCACCAATCTATGTAGTCATTGCACAGGTTTAAAATAGGATCACCTTTGATATTAGCAATTATTCTTTCAGGTTAACAGTAGCATAAGGATGCACTAGCTCCCAGCTTCATTCCATGCCTTGTGCTACAAACCAATACCAAGTAAAGGTTAAGAGACTTCAGAGACAAAGCAGAAGGTTTTCTGGAACTTTACATTTCAATCATGTTACCATGTAATGTGAAAACAAGTAAATATCTAAGAACTTGAACTTTTATTGACAATAGTATGTTTAAAAGCCTCATCTGGGGAAAATTAAATGAATGCGTGAGAAAGGATATGCATTTACTTTTGTTATAATTTGAATTCTTACAATAAAACAGCCCTAGGAATAGAATCTCTGTAGGGGAACGAATTTCTGTACATTAAAAAGAAATACAGCCAATGATTCATAGAAACATATGAACTGTTTTACCCGGGAGTATATTTTTAAGTAATTTTGGCTGCTTAGTCCTCTGTTTTTTTTTGGAAATGAGATTTTTCTTTTACCTGAAGCAGTGGGTTGGTATCAGTGAGTAAGACAGCACTCCAGAGACATGTGTGCACTGTGAGAAAGTGGGATGAATTATTAGGGCTTCAGAATAACTGTATCTGTATTTCTGAAGTTCCATGTTGAGCCCTATCCTGAAACAAATTCAGACTCAAGGAAAAAACACTGCTGAAGGATTGTTCCAAGACCCAGCTTCACAGCAAAATGTAGCACTATGTGAATCAGTGAACATGCACCCAAACAGGTATTTAATTAAGATGATGAATGCAAATGATGAATGGCTATTGGCATGGATTTTTCAAGGACTCTTGCAGGAATATGGCTCTTCCCAAGCACAGAAGAACCCTGTGGACTGCAAGTCTGTGGCAGTGTAAATGTGCAGAATTTGTAAAGCAGTGAGAACCTTTGTGGAAAAACACCATTCAGGAAAGGGTTAAACCCAGACTTTCCTGCTATCTGTATTCTTTACTCATATTTCCTGAAAATCTAGAGTGACTCTTGAATATTTAAGAGCTGGATTGAATATAAGTCTTTTGTATGCCTTAAGGATCTGTTCAATATGCACAGCACACTCTTACTTTCCAGATTTATCACTTAGCACAGAAAAGCAAGCTTGCTATTGTTTTAGAAGTCTCTCTAGGAAAGGAGTTGTCTGGTAGGTCTCACAGAATAAGGCATAACTGCAGTTCTTCAAGATATTTTTATGAAATACATCCAATGGGGATTCATATTCCTTCTGGGATTTCTTTCTGGGATAGGGTATTGCAAGTAATAACCTTTAACTGCTATTAATAATCTATTAACTCCTTTGATGGCTCTAGTGAACACAGCTGTGTGACAGGAAATCTTGTTTTGGGAGAATGGATGTACAGAGTCCACCCTGAAAAAGATATTTGTGGGAAGAAGAAAAGGGATTAAAAAAAACAAGTGCCTTCTCTCAGCTGAGTATTTGCTTCTCATACTATTGTGCTTTATAATAGAACCAACTTCAAAGCCCAATTAACACTTTTATGAACACAGTATGACTGGCGAAATAGTTCACATGTTTTTTTCTAAAAACAAGGTTGTTTTCTGCTAGGGTGAATTCACATGAAGGCTGCCTCCAAAGAGACTTGACTTGAAACTTAATTGAAAATGGCACATAATTCTGCAGAAAATGCAAACCTGAACATTAATTTCTTTTTTATGTAAGGTTTTTTTACTCACTGTGATTGGGCTACTGACAAATGTCTGCTCTGCTTCCTACATAAGACTGCTCTGTTGCAGTAGTAGAAGATCAATCAGAGAAAATGACTAATACTGGAAATATAGTGCTTCATTTTTCAGACACTGCTAATTTGTTAAATTTGGCCTGCAATGATCCAAACTATTAACAACTAGTGTGTTGCAAGAGTAGAAAGAAACCCTCAAAACAAACAACGCGTTTGTTCCTATTGAACAATTTCATATGCTATCTTTGCTTTGAGAGCTGTCATAAGAATATGAACAGTAAGAAGGAAGCATATTAATTTTATAAGAAAAGAATAATCCTCCCATCTCCATTGCTTCCATTGAATGTTTAATGATGTAATTTTACCAAAGGACCACATAAGAACTGAATAAAGTCTTCAGGGTTTCTCTGTGCGGTGATAACCTGGACTTGTACCAAATTCTTCTTTTGCCAAATCCTTGGAGTACTTTTGCTCTGTGTAAGTCTTGGCAGGAGAAAACTGTAGCAATTGCCACCAACAGACTGTGGAATAAGTTTATTAGTATTTACAGAAAGAGGAAATGCAACGATCATATAACCTAGTCCAATGGGGCATTTTATGTTGTTGTTATTTGAATTTTAAATTGGGAAACTATAACATATGAAAGTCTGGTTTTACTGAAATCAAAGGGGAAAACCTACTGTGATTTTAATTAAGCAGAATTTTATTTAAGACCCCTATTCTTTTTTTTTTTTTTTTTTTTTTTTTAATGAGAAAAGTAATCATTGAATACTTTGTGGGGTATTGTACAGAAAAATCTTCTCCACTTTCATATGTGGTTTAATCAAGATTCACAGCTCCTCTGGATGAGGAGGTAAAGTCACTCCACTTCGAAGGAGTTAGGTTACTTAAAACAGGATAGAATGATGGGAAATGCATGCAAAGACTGGGCCAGATATGCCTGATTTATATATATACTTATGTATACATAACATAAAGCATAAAGCTGTATATTACTATCTGACAATCTCACTTGACCCCAATGGATGACTTACTGCTGTAAATAAGTAGTCTTACTGCTGGTCAACACTCTCAGGACTGATTGACCATGGCACTCTGTTGCAAAATGAGCATTAAAAGCTGGATCTCAGGGGCTGAACCCAGTGCATTATCGATGGGCAACCCTTTCTCTGACTTTCAAGGACAGCCCAATACTAGAACATATTAATACAATAAATCTTTTATTCCTCTTTTCCTTTCTCCACCCCCGCTCCCCCCCCCCCCCCCC
>VZUA01059362.1:17521-34596 GCA_013401035.1 Horornis vulcanius
AAAGAAAGAAAGAAAGAAAGAAAGAAAGAAAGAAAGAAAGAAAGAAAGAAAGAAAGAAAGAAAGAAAGAACCAACATTTTGCCATGTAACCATCTGTTAATTTTAAAGTTTGCTTTGGTGCAGAAATCTACTCTCAGTCAGGGCTTTGTATCAGGATGTATACAGCCGTCTTTTCTTCCAATTCTAAAGCAAGTTTAAGAAGATAAGAGGAGAAATTAGACAAGTGCTTTCCTTCCCCCTGGAGGCTGAAGGTGACACTTTAAGCTGTAGCTAGTCTCTTCTAAATCCTGGCCCTTGCAGCTCAAGGCTTTCAAAGAGTGAGGGTGTGTCACTGCAGCTGCTGCATCAAACAAAATCAAAGAGATTTGATTAATATAAACTTCAAAATCAGTGCCATCTTTCCTTCACAAAATACTTCAAACACAGCAAGAAATGTCATCTCCCAGATGATGGAGGTTAATCTACCTAATCTCCTCTTTTCCTTGCATCTGAATGCAAACTACTGGAATATACCCAATTATGTCTCACCAGTCAGAAGAAATTCCTCATTCCAGCAATGTCAATCAGATTTTAAGAGGAGATTTACAGTCCTTTTGTAATATCAACATGGCTTCTGAACATGCAAAGCAAAGCAGGACAGGCAAAACAGCAAACACAAACTCTCACTTGCCACTCTGTCAGAGTGGGTGTTTAGAAGATCCTGGGTGAAATTTGCACTGTGATTTGAAACCTCTGTTCAATAGCAGCGTCTGGAATCAGCAGGATTTGACCAATTGTCTGTAGTGACAGTGTGACTATATTATTTCAGACAGTGAATTTTCATAACACCATCAGGTTTTTAATCTAGGAATTCCTTTAATTTACAGATGAAAGGATTTTTTCTAGTGTTGCTACTCATTGCTTACAGGAGCTTTGTGCAGCCAATGAATTTTAAGACTGAAGTACATACATATGTGTACAACAAGCTCAAACTTTTCTCTTCACAGAATTGCACTATCTACTGCTTAAAATTTCTGATACCATAGAAAGCTAAATTTTTTTTGCCATCGTAAGAGATTTCCAACACCACATCACTCAGTGAGTAATACCACTGTGGACTAACCATGGTTTTTGTTTCATGTTTTCTAGTGTTATTTTACTCTTAACCTGTTTGCCTTCGGTTCATTGTTTTGAATCAGACATTCAAGCTATCTGAGCATCCAGTGAAACTGTGCATATTTGTCTCAGTAATCTGAAAGTGCAGAAGTGTTAATTCTGTCCCCCAGTCTCCGTGAAGCATTAAACAACCAAACACATGAGCAGGATTCTACATGTGGTGTGCTTCATAATGTAGTACAAGTTTATATATTAAATGTTTGGCTTTAAGCTTGGAAAAAGGAACAACTTTAAATCCTTCTGTGAGGTTATGTTGCAATTTGAAAGAAATTGAAATGAAACAAACCTTTCCCCCTTCTGTTCCTAATTGCATCGTGCCTGGAGATGATTGCAGTTGTACACAAAAATTCATGTGTCACAGTGTAATGTAGTCATATTTTCAGATGCAGTTGACACCATCTAAAAACTCATTACAAGTTGATAGTCATACTAAGATAATAAATGGAAGTATTATCCCTTGTAGAATTAATTAACTTGGTGTACATATTGAGAGACAAATATAATCATTTAATGTTTCAGTTAACATTATTTTAACTTGATGATTCATACTTTAAAAAAATTACATTGACTATAGAAGAAATTTTATGAGTCTGACTTAAATGGTTATTTTAGAAAAAAAAGAAAACCTAGGCTCTAATATTCCTTAGTACTTTCCTGTATTTAAATAGCCCTTTGGAACCAGTCACGCCAAATGAGATCGCTGCCAAATTTCCAGTTGCTAGTGAATTAAACCTAAATAAAGCAACTAGTTGCCAGACAGAGCAATAGTCTAATGCTTTTGGCATTAAGAAATATGCATATGAAGTTTTGGTATTGGGTTAGTCAGCTGTGGTGATTGAATGGAAATGGAATTGAAGACCTCAATGGAATTGTTTCAACTTCAGCATTAAACTCCCTGCTGTCCCTGCAGGCACCTCCTGATGAGCCATGCTGCGACACAATGAACTGGGGAACAAAGGAACAACTACTAAAAAAAACTACTAAAAGAAACTTTTAACTCCTGTCCATAATCCCAAGGTTTGAGGAAGGTCAGGTGCAGGGCTGCATTTTGGCTGAAGGGTAATTGAAGGGCAGAAATAAATTCGGTAATGTTATACTGTCTGTTTTCAAGAAGGAAAGTAGGTGAGGAAGAAGATTTGGCTGGGACCAATGCTGGAGTCCTCATTGGTCTGAGCAGCTGCACTGAAGGGCAAGGCATGGAGTGTTGGCAGCAGTGCTGGGGTGCTGGGGAACATGCAGCTCCTGCTTCACTGGCCTTGCGAGTGCAAGGAAAGAGCTGGACGCAGACAAAGCCAGCTCTGCTCCCTACCTACTGTTCTGAATATTTTCTGTGGGATTGGGTGGTACCAAGAATGGCTAATTAAGTCCAGCAGTGCCTGAAGTGGAAATACAAATGTTCAGAGTCCATACTGTGGCATTATAGGGTTACTTGGGTGAACTTTTTTACATCAGGATTTCCTGTATTTCATAACGCATCCAACAGTTAAATTGGCCAGTTGGCAACAACCAATGAGAGCAAGGAAAAATCAACTCCCATCATGGTAAAATTAACAGCAGAATGCTTTTAGATGCCTTGCAAAGTCATCTGCTGTTTCATGTACTTGTAATCTGGAAAGAAGAGAAACAAAGGGAGAGAGAGAGGCCTTTGAAGACAAAGTTATTTATGTAGATTAACTGCTACCAAAAAAACCCGTAAAGAAGTTGAGTAAGTTTTAAACCAACTAGAGAAACATCAAAAAGATGGTGAATTACCTTCAGTGTTGGTAAATACAAAGAACTATACCCTGGACGGAAAAATACAGAATGTTTCTATTCCTTCGAAAGACCCTTGACTGTAAGACCTTTATGATTTTAGATTGCATATGCACAGAAGAGAGATTAATATTGTAATACCTTTACAGAAACATGGCTGAGCTCCCCCTTGGGTGAACAAGTACTTTCTGTTCCAAAAGGGTATTCCTGAATTAGAATACTCAGAGGTGAGCAGGACTGAATTACCCACATCTAATCACATATGTAATCTAGACTGAGGACAAATTCAGTTACTTAAACACAGGTGTTGGTTTAATTTTGGATGCAGTAGGAATTCTTCCCTAGTGTCCTGTTGCATCCCAGAAGCACATGAATCTCACACAAGGCCTTTGATACATATTACAGCTTCACATGGTAGTCCTGGAAATGCGAAACAATTGAAGTGGCACTGTGTTTAGGCAGATTAATTTACTTTTTTAAGTTCTCTTCCTTTTTTAAAAAAAAATTTTCTATGTGTGCCCTATTTGGCTTCCAAAAATCTCGCTCATGCCTAGAGAAATTGTTTTCCTCTCTGGTGCACAGTTGAAGAAAATACTTATGATGCTATTTCCTGTTCTTAATGGGAAGCAGTGAAAACCAGCTTTCAGTTAATCACTGTGTAGTAACTCCTTGCCCAGTGTTTGTATGCTCTGTTTGCTATAGCACTATTAAGAGAGTTCATGATCTTGTCCTTATGGCATGTTTGAACTGTCTGTTTCATTTGACATCCCCAACAAACAGAACATCCTCTCAGTACAATGTCATGTGTCTGCCCAGCTGGCAAAAGTGTAATGACAATGAGCGTGGAAATTTATCTAGAAAATTATAGAAGCAATCAAGAGTATAATTTTTTGTTGTTATTTCTTTGTATTTTTTATTCCTAGGTGACAGTAGAACTGAGCAGATCTTTGATATAACTACAGTGGTTCACATTCAGGGAGCCATTTTCACAACTGTGAGGGCTGGATTTTCCCTTTTATCCTTAAAAGAGACCTTAAATTCTGATTAAATTGCTTGGGGTCACCTGCAGTGCACATGATGTCGCATTAGTAAGTAAGCATTAGTAAGTTAAATGTAAGCACTGTTAGCTTTGTCTGGCCCTGCATTCAATCACTTGTTGAGGAACTGCACTGACCAACTTCTTTCTAATCCTTTGTATAGTTATAGGGAATTAATCTAATACACCTGACATCCTCTCCCTTTAATGCAGTTAGTGGTATTTTCCATATTTACCCCTGGGTTTTCATACTATTTATAGCACAGAAATACCCAACATACATTGGGCAGTCTGACATGCAGCTGACCATGCTCGATTAGCTGGAGAGCAGACATCCCAACTGTAGCATGACCTGACTGAGTGCGAGGAGATGAATTAATGAGACAAAGAAGTCTAATGATTATTAAGATGTTATACAGACATCTCAACTTTTCCAAATTTCTTTCTGAGGTAACGTGCCTCTTTAAATTATGAGCATCTTCAACTATACAGCCTCACATACACATGGTGTCAGCCTTCTCTTCTTACTCTGGTCTCCTTCACCAGTCACCAGCTCGGCCATGCTCTGTGCTGATGTCGTGCCTCACTGCCCATCCGCCTTGCCCTGATGTGGCTGGACACAGCCCATCTGCCAGCAGCAGCCTCCTCTCTCAGCATGACTCCTCTCCTTCTTTACAACTCTGCGTTAGATGTTTCCAGGCCTGCTTTTCCCATTCCTGCTGGCTTTCCCAGCCCAAATTGCATGAACAGACTTCACTCCAGGGAGCATTCCCATGTATTCTGGCCAGGGTACTCACTCCCTGTATGCCTGGGGAAGGACTGCTGGGATTGAGGACCCCATGGATTCCTTAGTTGTGGGCTGACTCTTGCTCCCAGTGTAACATACTCTATTTGAAGGTCACAAGTTGGGAAGAGCCAGCAGCTCTGGCTGGATTCATCTTCTCCTTATCTGGTTGGCACAAACCCTACCACTACCCAGTGAAGTTCCTACCTTTGAGACCTTGAAAAAACAAAATTTTTCTCTTATCACCCTGTGTTTATGTTTTGTAGGCTTGCAAGCTATGAAATTTTTCTTTGATGAAGCAGATGGCTCACTCTGTCCTCCCATTTGTTTATGATATCTTGACACCTGGTTCTTTCATTTCTATTTATGGTGAGATGCTTTTCTTCCCTGTGAGTGATCAGAATCCAGATTCCTTTTTAAAAATCTCCATTTATCCACTTAAAAAACTGACTGGGGAAGCCTTTTCTTTAATTTTCTTGCTTAATGGCAAGATTTCCCTTACAGAAAATCTACAACATTTTCCTACATTGTAGTGAATCACTATAAGGGACTAGCTGGGCCATGGCAAAATGTGGAAGTGTTTATGTATGCATATACATTATCTACAAGTGGTTTTTAGTGTGCTTTAATATGCCTTACTAGTTTCCAAAACTGACCATTAATGCTTTATTTCTGTGAAGACGCAAATCACAGTATAAAAGTTTGAGCCTGCCACATGTACCCTCACATCTCTCATTTTAGTAGCCCAATGGCACATTTACCAGTGTAACACTAAAGTTAATTTGTTGTCAGTTTTATTAGTTTTTCTTTATGCTCTTTCATTTATTGCTGTTCTTGTATTCTGTCTGCTTTCACTTTCTTTCCTCTTCTTCCATTTCCTTTTCCCAAGGTAAATACATTCCTAATATTTGGCAGCTACATTAAAGCCTCATCTGGCCCAATTTAATGTCATACATCAAGGCCAGCTTCAGAGGAAAAACTAGAGGCTGTACAGTTACCTTTTGATTCCCTGTAGAACATCATCAGTCTAATTCCCTAAAGTGAAAAGGTTTATACATTCAGTCTTTTAAGTAAAGTTTTTTTTCCTCTTGTTTGTGAATGATTCCTACTGCATACATGCAGTACTCCTAAACATTTTTTTCAGTTCTCCTGAGCACTTTACCTGCTCTTGTGAATGAATTCTACAAACTGGTAATACATTATATTTTTCTGAGTAAAAAAGTGTTGTCTTTCATCAAATCCATGTTTGTTGCTGTCACTGGCTGTCTCCTTGCTCTTGAACTAAAAGAATTATGCTTGTTTCCTCGGTGTATTTTTCATTTCTCTCATGCTCCCTCTCAGGTAAACCATCCAATCTCTGAAAGTTTTTCCTGTGCTTCTGTTCCTTTGCCATCTATCTCTGAAGCCATTCTGCAGCTCCTTCATCTTTTCTGACCATAGGACATCAGTTCAAGTCTGTCTTGATTCATACAACACTATTTCCAGTTCTTTCTATCCACCTCCATAGGTGCTCACACTGTGTTTGTTCATTTGTCCACCACTGTAAGTTACTCAGAGCCACAAATACACATCAGAGGTCCACAGGGCCAGTAAAAAGGGATATTTATGTGGTAGCCCAGTGGTTGGAGCACTTGTTAGGCAGTAAGTCCATTTTCTCATATGAGAAATCTGAATCTGAACAGAAAATACCTAAGTGCTCCTAACAGAATTTCATAATGCTTTTCCTTCATTAACCTCCTGTGGCAGCAAGTTGTGCAGCTTAATTATAGATATTGTTTATTAGGAATATATTTTTTGCTTTGCAGTATCTCATAATCTCATCAAATTTTCTTTTATTGTGTATTTGATGGATAGATCAGAAATCCCATCTCTGATGATAGATCAGAAATCTACATCTTTCTACATTCTTTCTTTTTTATTCTCTTTGTAGGGCATTTCCAGAGAAAACTTCTTTGGAAATTTTGCCATTTCCATGTAAGAGGTTCCTATCCTCTTGATCCTTCCTGTTCTAGATAAAAAACCCAAATGAGCCCAAAGGCCACATTGCTGAGAAGTACTCCTGCTGTATTTAAATAAATGAAAGGACAATCATCTTAAGTAAATATACATATGGTATAGGTTATCCTCCTCTGAATTAGAGAAATAGCAATTATAGTATGAAAGCTATGGTACTTTGCAAATCAGTGTTTCACAAAGAGTGAAGGCCTGACAGAAGTAGACAGCTCTGTGTGAGCCACTGATGATCAGCTGTGGCCAGGGTATAGAACAAGTGTATGTGGTCTGGGAGACATCCAGATACAGCCCCCACAGCAGCATGGCTTAGGCATCAACTGTGTGTGCAATGCTAATGACTGGAATGTGATTACGCACTTAGTGTCTGGATAAAGTAATTAAGCAATTGAGAAATGTATGATGGGCATACAATAAAAGATAATAACTAACATGTGATACAGCATAATGGACATAATCAAATGCTTGTAAGGGGAAACCAGGGTCACAACTGAAGCAAGATCATCATTTGGAGTGATCCAAACCTTTGGAAGGATGGGATCATGCAAAATATAGCTGGGGCAGTGCTGTCTTAGCTCCAGAAAGGAACCTCAGAGTCGAGTGCTCAGCTGAGTCTTGCGGCTGCTCAGCAGGTGGTTGAGCTTAGTGTTTGGAATAGATGGGTAAGAAATGAACTGTGGGGCACCCTGAGCCCTGGAGAGCTGACAGTCCCTGCGCAGGCAGGTGGCCATCGTGGGACAGAGTGGCCCAAGGGATGAGCGGGACTGTAAAGGAGCAGGCAAGATATTTGATTTTACATAAGAATGTGCAAGATGTGAAAGGTTTGGAAAACATGTGCAGCTGTCTCAGTATATGGCTTTGAAACTTTGGGAAGGCAGGTAGTGACTCCTACCTCTTCATTTCTGTACATCAGTGAAGTGCTGGTTTCATTTGTTTTTTTCTACAGTGATGTTTGGAAACCTTTGCTCCTTTATTTTGTCCTCAGGTTCTTTGGTCAGACGGATCTGGAGTTCAGTTTCAGTACTGAATTGTGCCTCACTGTAGTAAATGCTGTCCTTACATTAACTTCTGTGGGTTGATTAAGAATTGATTGAGAACAGTATGACAAATGCATTTAAGGAACAATTGTGTTTCAAGGATTACTGAAAAATGTTCTGAGGCAGAAGAAATATGTACATAGGATAACCTTAGCACACAGGCTAAAAGGCTGTAGAAACTTTCCTAAGTCTGAGTCCTAAAACTCTCTTAAAATTGCCTCTAGCCAGTACAGTGTAAGGTATCCTGCATAAGCTATCTTTTAAATTGCTTTAATGAAAACAAGCATAAAACAATCAAGGAAGCATATACTTTTCATCTATGCTTGGGGTTGATTTCTACATCAGTATGAGAAAAGAGCCAAGTGAAAGGCATGTGATTGCATGAGTGAATTGGCAACAGCACTGATATGTTAGGTCATAAGGTTGTTCATCTAAAATCTTCAAACAGTTGGCTCAAAGCCTAAAGAGAAGGTACAAGCTTAGGTACAGATGAGTTGTCTTGAAATCTTTGTTGCCTCTAGCACTGATTGTGTAGACAAGGGGAAAGAAAGGAAAAAAAAGGAAAGAAAAGAAAGGGGGTCCAGTAATATTGCTCTTTTTCTGGTGAAAATTTGTTATTTCACTCCTTTGGACTGAATACATAGAACCAGATATTCTCCACAACTCTCTAGGCTTTTTCTCTTAACTTTCACAGTTTTCTATTTTGCTAGAAACATTATCAGACTACAAGAAATAGAAAAATGAGTAATGAAACCTGAATGTTAACAAAAAAGAACTTCAAATAGTAGAATTCTACTTCAGACTTTCCCCTTCTTGTTAGCTTGTTTTAGTAATGTGTATTATAACTTCTCTAATAATCTACCTTCAACTTAATATCCTGAAATTCTGTAGCTCTACAGAGAGTCAATGAGAGACACCCATGGAAACATTACCTTCTAATTAAATAGGTTGAAAGCATAAAACTGTATTTTTGACAAACTCAGACCTATTTAACTCTGACTTGCAAACTGATATAAAATGTACAGAGGAGGGACACCGAGTTGATCAGAGGGTTGGAGTATCTCTCCCATGAGGAAAGACTAAAGCAATTGGGATTGTTCAGCCACAATCAGTGCTAGAGGCAACAAAGAAAGAGCTACAGGGAATTGGTGAGCATTTTCTAGTACCTAACAGGGAGTCTGCAAGGCAGCTTGGAGAGAGACTTTTTACAGCGGCATGTAGTGATAGGTCAAGGGGAATGGCTTTAGACTGAAACAGGGTAGGTTTAGATGAGATATTAGGAATAAATGTTTTACTGTGGGGGCGATGAGACACTGGAACAGGTTGCCGAGAGAAGCTGTGAATGTCCCATCCCTGAAAGTGTTCAAGGCCAGGTTGGATGGAACTTTGAGCGACCTGGCCCACGGCACGGGGTTTGGAACAGGATCATCTTTAAGGTCTCTTCCAATCCAAACTATCCCACTACTCTATTGCTCTGTGATACAGCGTAGCATCTGTATGAACTCGAAAACAAAGCAGCACGGTGCCAGAGGAATGCTATAACAGTATTTGTCCTTGTTCCTGTAGCACCGCGGGGGCAGCTCGGCAGCAGCGGGGCTCCGGCCGCGGGACAGAGGCGGCTCCGAAGGGCCGCAACACCCGCGGCCTCCAGCAGATGGCGCCGCCGTGCAGCACAACCCGCCGCTCTGCGCGCCCGGCGCGGCAACGCTGCTCTTCCCGGCCTGTGCCTGAGGAGAGGAACGCTGCTCTTCCCGGCCTGTGTCTGAGGAGAGGAACGCTGCTCTTCCCGGCCTGTGCCTGAGGAGAGGAACTCTCTTTCCCGGCCTCTCTCTGAGGAACTCTCCTCTTTCCCGGCCTGTGTCTGAGGAGAGGAACGCTCCTCTTGCCCGGCCTCTCTCTGAGAGGAGGAACATCCCTCTTTCCTGGCCCTCTCTTTGGGGAACACTCCTTTTCCCCGGCCTCTCCCCAAGGAAAGGGGCGTTCCTCTTTCCTGGCCCTCTCTCTCTGAGGAAAGAGAAGTTTCTCTCTTTTCCAACTCTGCCCACCAAGGAAAGGAAGGTTTCTCTCATTCCCCAACAGCAGAGTTCAGGTTCTCAGATGCACCTTGCATTCTGTAACATATCTTATTTGTGTGACAATCTACAATAGCCTGTTTGGTTTTACACATTTTTTTCCCCTCTCCATGAGTTACCTAAAATAATTGTTCTGCTGTATGGAAACTGAAGGGAGCAAGAGCCTTAAAAAATTGCAGAGAAGCTCTGTTACACAAGCTGCCTTCTTAAGTGCTGTCTCCATCAAGCAGTTGATACTTTATTTTACTTTCCACCTACATTTACCATCGATATAATTTTCCACTTTAAAAATAATATGCACACTACTGGATATGCAAATGCATTCCATGCTTTTATAAAGAGCAGAAAACTCTTCAGTTATATTCAACACCCAGAAGTCAGAGCTTGGGGAGGGTGGGTCTTCATAGTGTACTGATACTTCCATTATCTATGTAACTAAAAAAGGAAAGGAACTGGTAAAATCCTTAAGACTGTACATGGATGATTTTTCTAGCTTTTGAAACTCTATTTTTAAAAATTATCTATCTTGGCATGAGAAATTTGTTCAGTTTTCCTGCACAACATGGCTACTTTTTACAGCACAGCACAATTCACTGTTGCGAGTCAAAAGAAGACATTTAATTGTGAAGATGATCTTGCAGGAAGGCCCTGTGTCCCTTACATTCTGTGTGAGTCAGCTTATGTCTACTCCCTCCTCACAATGTTCATTCAAGGCACAGAAGTGTCTGGGTTACAGGAGAAGCTGTGTTTGGAGCAGCCCCATCACTCTCCATCCTTCAGTGCACAGCAATGCCTGGGACTTGGATAACCTCCTCACTGCACCCCCTGCAACAGCTTCAGAGCAAACTGCTGATAAATTACATCAACTATGAGAAAGGCTGAGGAAATTGAGATTGTTCAGCCTGAAAAAGACAAGGCTTTGGGATGATCTGATTGCTGCCTTTTTGCACCTTAAGGAAGCTTACAAGAAAGATGGAGAAAGACTATAGAAAGACCAAGGGCGAATGGAGATTTAGGCTATTTTTTTTTTTGTATTATGTCCAGGTGAACCATATCTCCAACATAGAAGAGGTAGTTGAAGCTGTGCTGAAAAGAGAGTAGATTTAGATTACAAATTAGGAAGAAACTCTTTATTGTGAGGTGGTGAGGCACTGGACCAGGTTGCTCAGGGAAGTTGTGGCTCTCTCATCCCTGGAAGTGTTCAAGGACAGGTTGAATGGAGCAGGCTGGTCTAGTGGAAGGTGTCCATGCCCAAGGCAAGGCAGTTGGAACTAGATGGTCTTTAAGGTTCTTTCCAACCCAGACCATTCTATGATTCCATGATTCTATGACTAACAGCAGGATTAGACCATTTTCTTCCTGACCTCTACTTCTGCTTTGTATTGGGTGGAACAATGTGAAAAAGAAATATTTATTTCACTTTAAAGGGAATAAATATCATAGCTCAATATATGTGTGAATGAGCACCATATCTTATGACTTTAATGCTCTTGCAGTTTTTCTCTTCCAATAGCTGGAGTCCTGAATTAGTCATGCTTGCTTCAAGCAGTCACCAAGAGATTTGCTTTTGACAGTAAAGACAAGTGGCATAAAAAACCTTGCCCAGGCTTTCAGTACCATGCACCATATTTACCAAAAGCCTGGGACAGCCACAGCTACAAAAGAATGATCTGCAGTATCACTGACCAATGCCCAATGAGCAGCCTTCTTTTATTCTCAAAAAATGCCCACAAATTAGTCTTGCTATCATTTCAATCACCTCTCTGATTAAATCTCTTTTTAAAATTCACATATAATTCCCTCCATGTCATTCTGCTGGAAACCAAATAGCTTATAAACCTCTCAAAGCTGCAGTCTGTGAATTTCCCTGAGCTGGCCCAGCATTGACAGGAAAATATCACCAGTGATTATTTCTGCATGTTGGGATCTGTCCCAGTGATTCCAAGAGCCAAATATTCAGTTACACATCTTCTATGAGTGACTTACAGGCAAACCCATCCTAAATAAGTAGTAAATGTGGATAGTTTGGAACATATTTGTAATACCATTTGTTATTGAAAGGGCAAAATAGAGAAGTAGGTATCGCTAGTTCCACAAAATTACATTTTATTTAATTATTTAATCTTCATCAGCTGATGTTGACTTTGATCAGACTCAGACACTGACTGTCCTTTTGTTCTCTTCCAAAACTTGCTGGATGTTCTTTAAAGACCACTGCTGTGATCTGAGGAGTAGCAGGTCATAGCTGCCTGAAGGTGCTGCTTGATCAAAGTCAGGAGACTACATGTTTACCTTTCTGCTTTACCCCTGAACCTGGGAAAGCACATTCACAGCTTCCACACAAACTCTGGGCTTGGTTTCTTTCCTTCAAAAGGCTCACTGCTTATAATGCAAAGCAATGTTGTAACAAAGAACAATATAGCACGGAATGTATTTGAATATAAAGACATATGCCCTGGGCTAATAGGAGCTATGAATGTTTCTATTTCCTTTTGAATTACTACATTTTTTAATGCATTATTTTACAAATACTACATTTCAGGTGTGCACACATTTCCTTATGTTAACGGCAGAAAAGATATTTTGTGGTATTTGCTTTAGAGAAGTAGCTGAGATATTCTGCATAAGTAAAGTATTGTAACTTTTGTACTTATTTGAAATAAAACATATTTTTTCCTTCAGTGTAAAAAGCTTTGCACGTTCAAAACATTTAATTCTGACTAGAATTTGAGTTGCCACTTTCCCCAGCTATTTATCCTGATCCTCATGAGCTGTCAGGGATGAATCACTGTGCCAAGAAGCTATCTATCCTCCTGGAGGATATAAGCAAGGTTTTCCTCTGAGCCAAGAGCTCCAGGGTGCACAGGAATGAAGCAGGCTCTGTTTTCCCTTTGCAGACTCACAATGCTCCTGGATGTCACTGACCCAGTGAGAAAAGTCATGAACTTGATCCAGAATCCTGAGACACCTGGCCAGCTCCTTCAGCCTTTTCAGTGGGGCCCCTTAAGCTAAAGAATTTGTTTACAGTAATATTTATCCCTCACAGACATTTTCCTGGGGCGGTCTCTCTCATACTTCTGCTCATTTGATTAGTTTCCATAGTGACACTTATTTGTAGAGTTTAGAGTTGCTCATAGCAGGTTTCTGCAAATGCCAGCCACATGCGTGCCATGTTAATAAGTCCTATTTCTTTCCCTTTGTGCTCTGATATTTCTTTACAGTTAGGAGCGTCCTTGGGGGGGAAAAATAAATGATAATTGGGAGCTGCTTTGGACACAGGATCCAAGGCCTGTTAGTTTATTATTCTGGATGGTGTTTTTTACAGGACTTGTTCTGTCTGAATTGCAGTAGCAGCCTCTGAAGGACTGTCTGTCTGTGTAAGCTATTATATAAGCTAGGGAAACCTTCCATTACAGCACGGCCTGTAGACTGCTCCTTTATTTAAAATGCAGAATTACGTGAAAAAGCAATTCACTTGAGTGGTGCCTTGTAGGTTGCCTTTTATCCCAGGCTGAAGTAAGACTTTGCTTTTCTTGTAGGGGAGTTGCTACTATTCTAAAAATAGAAGAGGGCTAAAATCAGATACAAATTCATGTGCACGCACACACATGTAGACACATCTTACAAGTGTGCCTGTCCGTGGAAGGGATAAACAAACATCTGCAATAAGAGAATGAAAGGAGATTTACACACTGACAATTGACAAGCTATTTCAGAAGCATGGTTACATAAAAACAAGCTGGTTCTCTGTAGCAATCACAACAAATTCATAGCAGAACAGAAGAAAGCTAGGAAGAAAAGAAGTTACTGTTTATGAGCCATGGATAGGTATCCCCACCAGACAGGCATCCTCAAAGGGCAAATTCCAGAATTCAGATATTAGATAAGTGCACATTTTTTTTTTCTCTAATTTTTGGGAAGAGTAAGAAATAGAGGGATGACTAGATTTGGCAAGCATTTTGTCACACTGAGTATTAGTTCTCTTAGGTTTCTTGCAGAAACTGTGAGGCCTCTCAAGTTAGTTTGACACATTTCTTTCTGCAAGACACTGGAAGATTGTTTGAGCCATGGATATTTATGCATAAAATAAGGCAAGAAACAATTGCAGGAGTTCATAATAGCATATGGCTAGAGGAAAGACAAGGAAAAACACTCCTGGGAGACCAGAGGAATGATTCTGCTCTTGTGCAATGAAGAAAACAAAGAACCCTCTGAAGCCACAGAAATTAACCTGGGGTAAATGTGATGTGAGTCCTGCTGGACTCTGGCCCTGGAGTTCAGAGCAATCTTGGATGTATTGCTGAAGTGGAGCCAGAGGAACCAGGCATGAGGTAAAAGGACTCTCCTGCCCTACACAGGGGAAGTGCCAACCTCCATAGTACGTCCCACAGCAGCCTTTAACTCTCAGTAATATTAAAGAGGATTTATTTTGTTAAGATAAGTCAATGAAATTATACTACAAAATTATTGTTAAAACTGGTTGATTATTTAATAAAAAAATGAAAAAAAGAGACAAAACCTTTTTTTCCTCAGGAGAATTTTAAGGTAAAAAGTTGTAACTGTAGAATGAGAGGGAAAATTTTAAATACTGAGTTTTCTCCCCCTCTAGTCTTTACAAAAGTATTCAGTGGGGGAAAAGAAGAAATCAGGTTTATAAAAGTAAACCTTCTTGATATCACATCAGTATGTGATAATTTTTAACAGCTAGGCAACCATGCCCTGTAGCAGTTACAGCATCAGAAAGGAGCCATCAGATTATGAATTCTGTGTGATGCAGTCAGCCTTCAGAAACACTGCAAAGGGGAGGAGAAAAGGTCCTCAAAATCATCCCATGCTACTCAACAGGATTAACAGGATTTACTGAGGACACTCTTCAACTCTGTCTCAGTTAGCCAGATGGTGGCCGCAGGTGAAATCTTTCCAAGAAATCAAATTAAATCTCCTTTGAATATGATTACTGGTCTAAGAACAGCTCTCTCTCTATTTAGGTTGCCTAATTCTCCATTTTAAAAAATATTTATTAACTGTTTTCGTTTGTAGAAGCCCTTAGAAGTTTGAGAGGGGGAAAGTCCTGTGACTAGAGAAGTGTGATGTGTTTGCCATTGTCTTGTCTATGAATTTCCATTTAGATTTGATTGAGAGATTAAGTCTGACAGGAAGGAAATGATTATTTTTTAGTTGCATAGTGAACAAAATAATGGCAGTGTGTCAAAAACAATAGGTTAAGATGAAAAATCTTGTCTAGGACTGAATCTGTGCAAGCAAGAAGCAAAAGGCGCTGAGAAGAACAGATGGTCTCTCTGGAAGCAGGGAGGGAGAGCATGGCCAAGCTCCTTGGACTCATCCGCCCTCCAGATAAGGTGTGTGCATCCAGACCGAGTGGCAGTGGCTGTGCTGGCGTAGTGGCTGCTGCGTGGTAGCTTTGGCAGACTGTCAGTATGCTGTAGAGCAAAACACTGGTTTGCAATTCAGGAGGTACTCACTTGAAATCCCATCTCTAAATCAGGTTTTATCTACAGACATTCAGCTCATTTTACTGATTTGTGCCATCAAACCGGTAATGTTCTTCTCCTCTGATGGAGATTATACATTTGTGAGACACAAAAAAATGTGAGTAGTGTAAGAAAGGCCTTGAGGAAACAAGTAGCTGTTTCAATTGCTGGCACTGGGTGGATCCCTGGAAAGAAATATGTTCTGGTAATTAAAAGATAAAGGATAAAAATATCAAATGCCTTCCTCATTATATGAGCATCAGTCAGGGAGATGAGTGGAGGCAGGGAAAAATAATGATACACACATGTAGGCTGACAGTGCCTATAACTGTAGGTTTTGAATCTGTTCCTATTTACCTTGGTTTCCCAAGGAAGTGAGACTTGTGGAAGTGCATGTCAGTCTGCCCATCTATCAACATTTCTATAGTTTCCCTCCAGTAACTTCTGAACTTGGTTAAATTCCATCAGTTCTGACAGGAAATCATGAACTTTCGAAAATCAACATGTGGGCAAAACCCAGAGTCTTTCTGACTGTCCTGACTTTGGCAGGGACTGCAGTGGGAACTCGAGACCTACTTTTTCCGTGTATTTTGCCACGTAGCTCATCCACACAGGCACTGTCTGGCCAGTCAGCGTGGTGGATGTGTCTCAGACACTATGTGTGCTGCCTCTTGGTGAGCAGGGATTTATTCTACAGACACGAGAAAAATATGAAAATAATGGACATGGGGCTTTACCGAGTTTGAAGGAGAACTGGAAGCACTGCAGAAAGGTCATAGCTATTTTGGTGGGATCTGCTGAGGCAGGACACACATCTCTGGGAGACCAGACATCACTAGGTCTTGGACTGCTCACTGATTTCCAATCAGAAGGTGTATAAAGAATATAGATTTAGGAGAAGATTTTATTATCATCCAAAACTGAAAAGATAACATTATTATTTTTCAAAGTATTTTGGCATTTGTATCTATTGACTCATGGCTATTGACTGATTCATGGTTGTTGACAGATTCGATGGGCTAAGTCTGCATTTACTCTACTGCAGTGAAGAAATTATTTAAACTGCTCAAGCCTATCATGGTCAAAAGCTTGTTCTTTTATGAAACATTTAAAAATTGAAAATCTGATTTTGTATGTGGATGTTTGAAAATATTCCTTTCTGAGTCAGATCGCATACAGATTGAAAACACATTAAGGGTTACTAATGATTTCAGAGGTAGGTAGATATGTTAAATAAAAAGTTAAATTGTCAGGTTGGTGTAGAGCTCCCATGGTTGCAGGAGACTGCTTTAGTAATCTTGGCAGCAGTAAATCTCCAGGAGTGGCAGACAGGCCTCAGCTAATAGTGGTACAGGTAAAGACTTGGTTAGGACTGCTGGTCACAAAGGTGTTTTCTCCCTTTTCTGTTTTTTAAGAAAAGTGATAATGGACAAACAGAAACTCATACAATAATTTTGATAGCATTCACATATTGTGTGCCACTGATCTTACAAACACCCCTTAAAAACCAGTCTGCTACCTATTTTTTTAAAATATAAATTGAATTCTGCACTGGAACTTGCAAACAAGTCAGAACTATCTTCACAGGTCACTTATTGTAAGACATGGTCTAGAAACCTATCTCAGGAACCACTGTTTATTGGGTATTCTGTACATACTCNTAGAAAGTTTTGTTTTTGAAGTCTGTCTTATCTCTTCCCATCTACACAATACCAGATGACTAATTTCTTATAAGTC